>JAQBSW010000531.1:0-194470 GCA_029291075.1 Eudiplozoon nipponicum
TTAATCAAGTTTGAAGAGCTTGAATTAATCACAAAACCCATTGTATTTAACCAGTCGTCGAACAACATAGCAATACTAGCGTCAGTCGCATTTCCTGAGACATTTCGAACTTCCATGATTATCATCAAAATACGACGGTAAACTGAGAGGCGAGAATCAAACCGCAACTCGCCATATATATATATATATATATATATATATATATATCAATATAGTATAGTGTGCAAAGGACAACTAATCCAGTAGACCGGTTTTGTTTTTATTGGAATCTCCTCATGAACTGCCCAGACTTTACCGCGGACAGTGTTCAAATCTGGGCAAATATGCTTTGCAGTCTGATGCTCTAAACAGTGAATCACTCTGCCACATATTACAGGCAATTGTACATTATATACTATCCTATTATTTTAATCAAGTTTGAAGAGCTTGAATTAATCACAAAACCCTTTGTATTTAACCAGTCGTCGAACAACACAGCAATACTACCGTCAGTCGCATTTCCTGAGACATTTCGAACTTCCATGATTATCATCAAAATACGACGGTAAACTGAGAGGCGAGAATCAAGCCACCCAACTCACTTATATATATATATATATATATATATATATATATATATATATATATATATATATATATATATATATATATATATATATATATATATATATATATATATATATATATATATATAGATATATATATATAGATATATATTAGATATGCGGCTCTCAACTCTAGAAGTTTTGCTTACATTGTACGAGACTGGAAATGTCGGCTGCACAATTTCTATGCAGTCACGAACATTTGCTGTTTCTAGGTTTTGCCACACACATACAGACAATAGTTTTAAACAATAATTGATTGCGAGGGTGGTGGTAGCAATTCTTAAAATCAAGTTAGCGAGCTTGAAGTAAATATCAATTCAATTGTATTTAACCAGTTGTCAAACATCATAACAACACCACCGCCAGTCGCAACGCACTGACGTGTTTCGACATTCCATGATCATCACAGAGTATGACGGCAAACTAACAAGCGAGGATCAAACCACATTGCATATATATGGAAAGCAAAATTAGATTTGCGGCTCTTAACTCTAGTTGTCTTGCATACGTTGTACGAGACTGGAAATGTCGGCTGCACAATTTCTATGCAGTCACGAAAATTAGCTATTTGTAGCTTTCAACAAACGCACATATATAGACAATACAATAAAACAATAATTGATTGCGCGGGTGGTGGTAACAATTCTTTAAATCAAGTTTGCGACCTTGAAGTAAATACCAATCCTAATTTATTTAACCAGTCGTCGAACAAGATAAATAAACAAGTATGTATTAAGTGTTGCGAACCTAGTAACAAATTTGTTCAGTTGTGACCACACACATTCTTGACCAAAATATATAGTGGTTAAAGGGCGTAATACCGGCTCCTACTGATGAGTCACCAGTAAGCACGAAACTAATGTGCATGAGATTATACTTTCCGTTCATGTTGCCTTTGGTTTATCCTTCTGGTCACAACTGAACTAATTTGTTACTAGGTTCGCAACACTGAATACATTTTTGCAAGATAAATAAACTACCGCCAATCCCAACGTGCCGCGTTTCGATCTTTCATGAGCATCATCAGAGTACGACGGCAAACTGACTAGTGCGAATCAAACCGCATTGAATATATATGGAAAGCAAAATTAGATATGCGGCTCTAACATCTAGTAGTCTTGCACAAGTTTTACGAGACAGGAAATTTCGGCTGCACAATTTCTATGCAGTCACGAACATTAGCTGTTTGTAGTTTTAACCAAACACATATATACAGAAAATACAAAAAAAAACTATAATTGATTGCGCGGGTGATGGTAAAAATTATTTAAATCAAGTTTGCGAGCTTGAAGTAAACACCAATCCCATTGTATTTAACCAGTCGTCGAACAACATAACAAAACTACCGCCTGTCGCAACCCACTGACAAGTTTAGAATTTCCATGATCATCATCAGTGTATGACTACAAACTGACTAGCGCGGATCAAACCGTATTGCATATATATTGAAAGCAAAATTAGATATGAGGCTCTCACCTCTGGACGTCTTGCATGCATTAAATGAGACAGGAATTTTCGACTACACAATTTCCATGCAGTCACGAAAATTAGATGTTTTTAGCATTCACCACACACATATCTAAAAAAAACAATTAAACAATAATTGATTGCGCGGGTGGAGGTAACAATTCTTTAAATCAAGTTTGCGAGCTTGAAGTAAATACCAATCCTATTGTATTTAACCAGTCGTCGAACAACATAAAAAACTACCGCCAGTCGCAACCGACTGACACGTTTAGAACTTCAATGCTCTTCATCAGAGTACGATAGCAATCTGACTGGCGCGGATCAAACCGCATTGCATATATATGGATAGCAAACATAGTTATGCGGTTCTCACCTCTAGTAGTCTTGTATACATTGTACGGGAGTGGAAATGTCGGCTTAAAAATTTCTATGCAGTCACGAAAATTAGCTATTTGAAGCTTTCGCCACACAAATATATATAGACAAAACAATTAAACAATAATTGATTGTGCGGGTGTTAGTAACATTTCTTTAAATCAAGTTTCCTTGTTTGAAATAAACACGAATCCCAATTTATTTAGCCATTTTTCGAACAACATAACAATACCACCGCCAATCGAAACCACTGACGCGTTTCGCCCTTTCATGATCATCATCAGAGTACGACAAACTGACTAGCGAGAATCAAACTGTATTGCATACATATGGTAAGCAATATTAGATATGCGGCTCTCACCCTCTGGAAATCTTGTATTTTACGAGACTAGAAATGCTGTTCTCTATGCAATCACGAACATTAGTTATTTAGGTGTTCTCGCCACGCGCGCACACACACACATATATATATATATATATATATATATATATATATATATATATAGACAATACAATTAAAACAATACCTTTCGATTGCGCGAGTGGTAGTAGCAATTCTTTTTAAATCAAATTTTGCGAGCTTGAAATAAACACCATCCAACTGTATTTAACCACCGTCGAACAAGCTAAATTAAACGAACATTGGTTGCGCGGGTGGTGATGACAATTATTATAATCAAGGTTGCGATCTTGATATAAACACCTGACCCATTAATTACTCATATATGTCAGTATAAACTAAGAATTGTATAGTGTAGAAAAGGCAATTCATCCAGTAGACCGGTTTCGTCCTTATTGGGAACTCATCAAGTAAGCTAAATTAACTACCGCCAGTCGCAACGCACAGACGCGTTTTGACCTTCTATGATCTTCATCAGATTACGACGGCAAACTGACTAGCGAGGATCAAACCGCATTGCATATGAATGGAAAGTAAATTAGATATGCGGATCTCACATCTAGTAGTCTTGCATACATTGTTCGAGATAGGAAATTTCGGCTGCACAATTTCTATGCAGTCACGAACATAAGCTGTTTGTAGCTTTAACCAAACACATATATAGAAAATAAAACAAAATAATAATTGATTACGCGGGTGGTGGTAACAATCCTTTAAATCAAGTTTGCTAGCTTGAAGTAAACACCAATCCCATTGTATTTAACCAGTCGTCGAACAACATAACAATACTACCGCCAGTCGCAACGCACTGACGCGTTTCGACCTTCCATGATCATCATCAGAGTACGAAGGCAAACTGACTAGCAAGGATCAAACCGCATTGCATATATATGCAAAGCAAAATTAGATATGCGGCTCTCACCTCTAGTAGTCTTGCATACATAGTACGTGACTGGAAATGTTGGCTGCACAATTTCTATGCAGTCACGAACATTAGCTGTTTGTAATTTCGCCACAGACATATGTATAGACAATACAATTAAGCAATAATTGATTGCGCGAGTGGTGGTAACAATTCTTTAAATCAAGTTTGCGAGCTTGAAGTAAACACCAATCCCATTGTGTTTAACCATTCGTCGGACAACATAACAAAACTATCGCCAGTCGCAACGCACTGACGCCTTTCGACCGCCGAAATGCATATGGTCAATATATGCACACATTCAAATTCCATAAACTGGTCACTAAATGCTTCTAGAAGTACTAAATGAACTACATCGAAACCAACAAATCATCCTCATGAAGCCAGACTAAGGGTCAGGCGTAGTGTTAATGAACTCTATGGACTATAGGCCGATAATGTCGAACGCAAAGATTATTTGTAAATAAATGTGCGTAAGATTTAGATCATATGACATAAGCTGATCGTTCAGACGAATAATAACCCGAGGAAATAAACAGCAATTAACCTAATATAAATAATAAAATTGTATTCGTAGTCTATAAAGTATCGCGGATAAAAAATCTGCTGCATGATTAATGCTCTCAGAAAAAAAGCATATTTGGTCATTGAAATTACACTGTAGGTGATATACACAAATATACGGTCGTTCCACAATTTAACAATTATTAAAATTTCTCTACATTTTGTTTTTCTATATATATATGTGTGTGTGTGTATTGAAGCTTAATAGAAGATTTTTGATTATATATGCATATATATAATCAAAAGTCTTCTATTAAGATTCAATACATTTTTTATATATATATCTACATTTATATGTATAATTATATATATATATATATATATATATATATATATATATATTTATTTATTTATTTTTCGATATGTTATGAAAAAATGGTAAGAAATGGTTTTTGTATTTAATAAATGTTTTTCATTATTTTTGATTATATGAATGATTCTGTTTTTAATTTATTCTATTGACATAAATATTATAATATCTCCCTTTTATTTTTGAATTCAATATCATTACCAATTGTTGCCTGCTTTTTAAAAAATTCGAAGATTATTAGCGGCTAAATATAGCTTGGGATCTGGCTAAATTAACGGTTTAATAAAAAAGAATACGATAGTAAACAACTGATAATTGCATGCAATGCATAGCTAAGGTAGCGAAGTGGATGCCTTCAGTATTTGAAATCAAACGCAACCCAATTCAAATCGCGGCCGCATGGAAATTTAAAATTACTTCAATAGTGTCGAATATTGACACCATCCGTCTGCTTCATTAATGGAATGTTATTTCATGACATTTTTGGTTTACGTGGATGTCCTACATATAATGATATCTTATTGTTTTAATTTAATTTAATTTTGCTATTCCAGATGGCACAATGCCGTTTAACAATGAACGAATCAATGTTGCTAACTAGAACTTAAGGATAAAGTCCCGGATTAATAAGCTATACCTGAAGTCATGGTGGATTACCAAAATAAAAATTCTGTTTATAACTGAGAATTGCATAAAATATATGGCTTTGGTAATATTACTGAATTAGTTGTAAGGTTCGCGAGCAAATGCAGCCAGTTTTGGCGAGTTTCCTAAGAACCTGAATTAAACATTTTGAATGAAGAAACTTAACAAAGAAAAGGATTTCTTTTTCGTGGGATTTTAAGTTCCTGATCCTTTAGCAATGACAAAATTTATCAGACTGTTTGCGATGAGACAAAATATTTTATTTTATGTAAGGCAATAATTATTTGCAACTTACTGTTTAAATTTGCAAATAATAATAATGTATTTCATGTTATGCATTCCGCGAATATTTAATAAGATATAATTTATTTTGCCATGGGAGAAATAAAAGTTAGTATCAATATTATATACGAGATTTTAAGCATAAATCGGCATAGCAATTTAACAGTTTTTAAACCAAAGGGATCTATTTCACAGTAATTTATAAAACAATTAAATATGAACGCATGTTTATATTTAAAATGATGATGATTGAATAATAAAACGGAAAAGGACATTAAAATCTAGAAATTTGAAATGTTTGAAATAAAGTAAAATGATGCCTAATTTTGGCTCCAAATTCATAAAGATTTTCGATTCTTAAATATTGTCTGCAGCAATATACTATTCCACAGGTCTTCATAGTTAATAACTCGAGATTAAAACTGTTTTGAGGAAGTTTGTTAAGCACAAAATTTAATGAAAGTATACCACAATATCATTTGAATTCACTAGAATACAACGCATCTTTCCGATTTAATTTTGCATCCAAAAATTGATGCTCGTTAAATACATTTGCATTAGTATTATTATGCTTAAAATTCTAAATCGTATCTTTCGATATGAAGGTATTATTTTGCGAAAAAAATAAAACAGGAAACACTATCAAAAATGAAAATGAGATTAAAATGAATAAAACTTTAAATTCTGATTCTGCTAAATCTTAGGCCTATTTTTCATTTTGTGTAATCTAAAATAGATTGGCCGATTAATATCATCTTATTTCAGTTTTTTAAAACGACTATTTGTAAACTTTAAAAAAAACATCATTTAAAGCTAGTTTGCGTGCTTCTTTAAGAAAATTTCAATTTAAATATTTCTTATTTTTAAGCAGGCACTAATTGAAATTGAATCAGGTTAAGGTTGACAATTTGTTTTGGAAAGTTGTACAATAACCATCATTTTTTTCGCATCGATAAACTTAACGTGAAAATTTTGATTGGTGAACCATTATAATACACATTTACTTGCAACAAATTCACACGAAATATTGTTTGTGTTGCATAAATTATAAAAAATCTGATAATTAATTTCAAAAGTGAAGAAAAACTGCCTATTAGTTGCTAAACAATATTTTCTCGGGTTCTATTAGTTCAATAAAGAGTTAAATAGAAGCAATCAATGCAGTAATCTCTAATTGTATACGAGATTATTAAATAATTTATTAAATGGCATAAATTTTATATATATTAGATTATAAATTTCAATTTATCTATGAGCATTATGAAATTAGATATAATGCGGTTTTGAATAAATTAAAAATGACATGAGAACAAACAAAATTCATCCGGTCGAAATATTTTATTCTTCAATAGGCGAAAAAGTAATCTGTTTATATATATTTGTGTATTAGGTTTAGCCCACCTAGTAACGGATTAGTTCAAATATGACCATTAGGATAAAGCAAAGACAGTACGAATGGAATATATAATCTCGTGCATATTCGTTTCTTTTTTACTTACTACTCAGCAGTAGGAGCCGGCATTACGCTGTCTTTGGTTTATCGTTCTGGTCCTATTTGAACTAATTTGTTACTAGGTGCGCAACACCTAATACTCAGTTGTATGTATGTCAGATTTTTGCCACAAACGCTACCTAACTGTTATATTTACATGTATGTTTGTTGTCAGTAGAAAACAAACACAACTAGACTATAATAAATCCAATTAATCATCTATATTTAGTTGATGTGAACTCATTACACATAGAAAGATGTGCCGCACCGTGAATATAAAATCTATAGCATTTTGATTAGAAGCTATAGCAAGGAACCTACGAATTCTATGTTGTTTTCAGTTTGTTATAAAACGAATTTATTCGGCGGACGCACCACTGGGTTTCTCCCCGTGAGTATCACATTCCAGTAAATCAAATAAATTATCGGTTTGTACCTACAAAAAATAGTGTCTTATCATGTCAATATACTCTGCTTCATTACAATATCTTCAAGTAGCATGAATTATGCGGTGTAAGGATTTAACGAGGGCGAAAATTTAGAAATTCCGCTCACAATCAGTACCTTTAAATGTTTAGATGAGGCTGAAATTGCATAACTATCAGTCAAATTATCCCAGGTCAAAATTTCCGTCTAGGCAAATTTGGACGAAATGAAAATTAAATATAACAAGAGTCTGGTTTATTAAGTAGTTTCGTTTATAACAAAAACATAGATGTTAGGTCATCCTACCATTAAAATCAAATTGATTTTTACTTCCTTAGTTTTAATTACATCTGCTTTATTATTACTGATAAGGAAGGGCTCAATGGAACTCCAGATCGAAAATCATTCATACAAGAAAATCTTACCCAAAACTCAAAGTTGATACGATACGAAAAATTGCACACAATGTGTAAATTTGTTGCATGACTCAAGGCCAAATGTGCTCTGGCTTACCTGCCCATCGGTGCAATTATTGGTGCTACTGACGAGTGATAAATTAGGACGAAATTGGCCAGGAAAATTAAATGAATTTGGTATAAAACGCAATGTTTATAATATAACACCGACAAAGATGTCAGGAAATCCTTGAATTAAAATTTACTCAATTTTATTTACTCAGTTAGAATAAGATGTGCCTTATAATGACTGATCAGGAATAGCTTAATAGAACTTTAAGTTGTAAAATGTTTGTTAGGGAATTGACTAATAATTAGTCAAATTTTGATATGCTGTTGAAAATTGCGCGCAATACATGATTTTCGTTCTGTAAGGTGAAAATTGCATGCCTCTTAACTAAATGCGCTTAGGTTAAAATTATTTCTGCTAATGTTGTTTGAAAAATAAGTACAAAACAGACGGTGAAAATGAATTGTAATCGACATATTCTGTTGTGTCTTGCTTATAGAAACAAAAGATTTATATTGAAATCTTGTTATAGTAATTCGATTGAATTTTTTTTCCACTGTTCGAATTGTCTGTCTTTCCATGGCTTAATGGAACTACAGCTCGTAATCAATTTGCAAAAGAGATACCTACCAATATGTCATATTTTATGTGAAACTGAATACTGTACGAAATGCGTGACTTTGATGACCTAGCTATAAAAATTGCATGACTCGAAGTCAAATGTTCCATGGTAAAACTTCGGCCGCATGAAATGCTGCTGCTACTGATGTAAGCTTAATTAGAACGAAATGAATAAGAAAGATTAAGTGAATTTGGTATTTTATGCAATGTTTAGTTTAAAACGACGACAAAGATATCATGTCATCCTATCATTATAATTAAACTGATTTTATTTCTTCAAATTTAATTGCGTCTGCTTAATGATTACTGATAGGGAATCACTCAATGGAACTCCAGATCGTAAGACTTTCATACGAGGCATACTTACCCAAATCTTAAATTTGGTATGATATTAAAAATTTCACGCAATTCACGACTTTGTGAATGCTACATTCAAATTGCATGACTCTAAGCCGGATTTTTCTTGGCAATACTTTCTTCCCTTGCAATTGTTCGTGCTTTTGATATATGCTAAATTGGGACGGAATTGACTAAGTAGATTAATTATGCATTTTTTGGATTATAAAGAAAGCATGGTTATCAGGAAATCCTAGCATTATACTTCGACTAATTATTATTATTTCCTCAGTTTGAATTATGTTTGCTTTATAGAAAACGATCAGGATCGGTTTAATGAAAGTTCAGGTCGTAAGATATTTGTGTAATATATATTTACAAGACTATCAAATTTTATATGATATTAAATTTGCACACAATGCGTTACTTTATTCTCGCATCACTCCAAACCGAATAATTCCAGGTTAAGTTTTCAACCGCGGCAATTGGTGTTACTACTGATTTTTGCTTATAATTTTTGAATTTTAGAAAGTGAATGAAACATTTTTTTATGCTTTACAATGTTGAGTTCATTACGACAACACAGATATCTGGATATTTCGGCATTATCAGTCAAACTACTATGGTTTCCGCATTTGGAATTATGTCTTATAATGATTGATCAGGATTTGTCTAATGAAATTTCGTGTCCTCCGCAATCTGCACGAGAAGTTCTTAGGCATAACTCAAATCTGATATGGTTCAGGAATTTGCACGCAATATGTGATTTCTACGGTTTAAGGATGAATTGCATTTTTTGAGCAAAATTAGCGCGAAGTAAAGTTTTGTGTGTGAAAATTGGGGCGTTTTCGGACAAACCCGTTCGACAAGTTAAATTGAATTTGCTAACTAATCTTATACTTATTTTACTGGGTCAATGCATATATACATATATATATATATATATATATATATATATATATATATATATATATATATATATATATATATAATTCATTCCAATCATTACATTTATTTAATATACGTAAGTCTCAGAATAAATTCTCATATCCTAATTTACCAAGGTAATCAAACTTTTAGATCAAAATTTTATCTCCTTAATTGGCCAGTAATGTTGCAAAAACAAATCAAACACCAACTATTCGATTTAAAATCCGATAAACGCACCTTCAATGACAGTATGTCAACAAATTTCCTTTAAGTATGGATTCGTTATCGTCACATTGATTTGTTTTTGTCTAAAACGACACCGCTTTCTGTGGTTAATAGAACGTAAATTCAAAGAATCATCAATTTACTTTAACTTAAAAGAACTTGTAGACTTCATTCATAGTCAGATTGGCTAAAATTAAACGAAAAGAAAAACTAAAGACATAAGCTGATATATACCGAAAAATACTAGATAGTGCGTGTCATAGGTTATACATGCTCATTTTCTAGCGCAGTTTGCATTAATTCTGTCAAGTATTTGATCAGTACGATTTGAATATGTAATCGGTCTTCCTGATGATACGCATTTGTTATTTTATGCAATGTTAAGCTTAAATTGACAAAATATATAAAACAATCCAGTCAGAATACTTAAAACTTATACCATTTCGCCAGGTGGAATTGGGTCTCTTGTAGAATTACTGAGTGTTTGCATAATGAGATCGTCAAATTTGAAGTATCCACTACGCAATCATTCAAGAAATATTTTTCAGAATATGATGATACCGATTTTATACTTATGAGTCAGTACAAAATGAAGAAGATGCAGATTATTAAGCAAGTGGAAAATACCTCTTTACTTAATAAATGCTTAAAATTTAATTTTGATTCGAAATTTTTAGGTTTAAACTTGCATACGTGTTGGATAAAGTACGTTATATTCTTAGGCATACTCCTTGTGTACAGCTAATTAAAGTACCATTTAATAAACTAAATAAACGAAAATTTAAACTTATTGGAGATAACACGAAAATAAAATCTATATTACTCACGAAATTACACTTGTTGGACTTTAAATACATTAAAAGGAGTACAGACAATACAAGGGATAAAGAAATTTTAAAATTTAGACAGAGATATGAGAAGAAACTAGCTAACCTGGGAATTCATTTCTCAAACCAGTGCGCATTTGCTTCCGAGTTTTGCAATTACTTAACGTGCCAGTCAAACCAAGCAATAAAGGCAATTTTCAAACATATTCCATTTTATATGTATTGGTAAATCTTTGTTTAAGGTGGAGCCTTTTTGTTAACCCTTTCTGCATAAAGTTCATATTATGCCTTAACAAACGTGACTAAAAAAGCGTTTTTTGATGATGATGATGATGATTATGGTAGGTCAAAATGCGTCAATGCGAGTGACTGGCGGAAGTATTGCTTTGTCGTTCGACGACTGGTTAAATAAAATGCGATTGCAACCTTGATTTAAAGAATCACCCGTAAATGTGGTTGTTTTGAAATATAATCAATAAAGACAGCTATAGGCAAAGTGCTGCGCCAATGGCTAGTATTTTGTCTAAAAGGCCAATCGAATCGCGTCCTCAGCAATCACCCTGTTATACCCAAAAGCACACCTGCGCTGCTATCACTCGTTTGTAATGTAAAATTATTTATTTTAATTTTATTTACATTAACGATTAACTGGCTATTTTTTGTAAAAAAACTTACATTTTTTAATTAGCGATAGCGTAATCAGTGCATTTTAATTTCAATGCACACTGCTTATAGTGGTGTTTTGTTGGGCGCGGCTCCATTGTTTTTTATGCCGATTTTGCCTGTTATTTGCTTAAATAGACAATTAGATGGTACTCATTTCCCAATACTATACATTCGAGCGCTGAATAATGGAATTGCAATACCGCACTAAGCATTTCAATACATCTGATAGATATATTACGAATAAGATTTTTATTTTGGTAAATTTGTACTGTTCTTTTAATGAAGTTTGCGATCTGTGGATAAAAGCCAATCACATTGTATTAAGCCAGTCATATACCACTGAAATCTCACCGTCAATGACACGCAACGCTGCGATTTGACTTTCTATGATCATCATCAGATCAAAACGTCATACATTCCAGATATGGTAATCTTAAATATGGACATGTTGTTCTACAGTTTCAGTAGGGATGATGATTGCACGTTTGACATACTACAGAAATTTGTGGCATTAACTTTTATTTTGTTATCGCGGTTTTGATGCTTCCAAACGATTAATGCAAACATGTGCTTTAATATCGCCCAAAACGACTGACACTTTCAATTCGCCAATTTGCACACTATATTCACAATAGAACTAGAATTAAAGATAATTATTGAAATTTCCGAAAAATATTATGTGATTATTAAGTTAATAAAAGTCAAAATGCAGAATTTTGCTAAATATTCCATTTATGCTTTATAATATCAGCGAGTTCAGTGTCTAGAGGCTCCATTTTCATAAGCTGATGAGAGCCCCATAGACGCCATGTCAGATTCAGTCTTAGTGTTTTTATAGGAGTCTGATAAGAATTTTTTCTCATCTTTATCTATTAAGTTCATGCCTGCCACTCCCTGTACCATGCTATCAGTGTCCTCAAATTTCAGATTGGCCTTCATGTTAATCCCACATAAATATATTATTAACTAATCAAGTAATTGGTGAAGGACTGTGTACTTTTTACGGAAAACTGCACCCGATTATTTAACTGGTAAAGAGATTAGACACGAAAAACAGAATTATTACATAACCTGTTACTTGGCGATCCCAGTATGCACAAATGATTATATTTTGCAGATCAAAAATTTTAATACCGAACCGAGAAATGAAACGAAAAAATTAACTTGCTATAGGAAATCACACCAGACAGGCACAGAATACAGATAAAAGCAAATTAATCATAATTCAAAAGTATATATACTGCAAAGGATTTGAACAAAGAATGTTCTAGAATTTCAATGAATAATTTCTTTTTTAATGATACTCCTTCCTATTAGCCACAATGTTTTACAATTTATCAATAATTGCTACTTTAAATTTGTTGGAGGAGAGATCTTGGTCTTCAAGTTCATGAAGCATATGCGAACGATGATAATATTATTTTCAGGAAAGTTAAGTTTAATTATACATTTTAGATGAATTTTTCTCCTCATTTTATTCAAAGCATTTCGCAGCAAATGCAATTCTGACGATAAATTTCTAGATTTGAGTTTTTTTAAATATTGCCTCATTAGCAACTCAACGAATTCGGTTAAATACAGCCTTACTTATTTGTTAACAAGTCACCGCCTCTGGATGAATTAAATTGACTAATCAAAATGCAAAATAATATTTTAAACACAAAATTTGCATTATTTCTGCTTCATTCACTTTAGATAACTAACTGACTAGGCAACATTTGAATAAATTTAATATATGGGCATATAAAATTTCATTAAAACTTTAATTAAATAACAAGTCAATGAAGTAAAATTTTCCGGTATGTTAAACGAGTTGCTATCTGCATTCCGATGAATAATTTTACATTATAAAAGACAATAAGATCCTTAAAACAGACTTTTTACCAGGTTTTTCCATGCAATGTGGAAAAATATGATATTTTATAGCACATAAGGTTTTTACTTTAAATTGTTGCAGACCAAGTTTGCTTTACCTTAGCACATACAAGTAGACAAAATTTGTTCATATCCGTTCGGCCGGTAACATGCATTTAGACAGCGCGGTAAGTAAAAAAAATATCTAATAGTTTCGTTTATAGCAAAAATTTGTTTTAATAATAGAAATTATATGGGAAAATTAATTTCGATGGCATTATATATTTAGGACTAATACGCGACGATATCCTATTTTCAGGCTATTAACTAGAACTGTTTAGGGCCATCCTGTCATAAAATGGTCATAGATACGAACGAAAATTTTGGTGGCAGAGAACATCTTCAATTAGATTCATTCTCTTGATAGCTTATGTCATGTAGTAATGCCACGAAGTACTTCGCGTCGCAATATGTTTCAGTTCTACTCAACAATACTTGTGAAGTTTTGCGTCGTGAAGTTTCAGACTAAAAAGTAGCAAATGATCTAATTATCCTAATGACAGCTAGACTATGCGTTATGTACATTCCTAAGAGCACGTTTGGTAAATAAGATTCAAATTCATAATGCCTACAAGCTAAAATATAGAAAACAATCTAGAAAATGAAAAATGGCTATCCGCTCGACATTTTAATTGTGACGTAATTAAGAACAAGTCAATTACATGATTCTCCCTTATTGGCTATAAAGCATCTAATCAAAATGGTTAATTTTCACAAATCGGAGTAAATTATTTAATTTTTTTATCTTAGACAAGCATAGAGATAAAGAAAACAAAGAAAAAAAGCTTTATTATAGTTAAGGTTGCGGTCATGACAGAAACACCTGACCCATTAATTACTTACATATGTCAGTAGAAATTACGAATTGTATAGTGTATAAAAGGCAATTCAGTGTTTAAAGCACCAAATTCAGAAGCAGACAAGTCCAGGTTCGAGCCATGTCCGCGGTAAGCATCTGTCCAGTACATGATGAGATCCCAATATAGACGAAAAAGTGCAACTGGATGAATTGCCTTTTCTACACTATACAATTCTCTTGCAAAAAATCAAGTGACATAGTACTGAGTGCACATGATTTTAATTCCGGGCCAAATTAATTTCTAACAATAAAATAATGAGCATTTTATAGAATAAAGTATTTATGAAAATTTGTTATATTCGATATCTTCTGTAGATTTTAGATTATACCGACAATACATAGACCACAGTTTCCGGATAATATATATATATATATATATATATATATATTCATTAAAATGAAGTTCCCTCGTAACATTTTGTTTATATACATCTTGTGAGCCGAAAATATTATTGCCTAAGGTAACAGAACCAATTTTCTTAGTTAACCGGTTCCGTTCTTATTAGGAACTCGTCTAGTACTTACCGGAAATTAGCGCGACCACGGTTTTTACTGGGGCACATTTGCTCCTGAGTCTTGCCCTTTTCCACTTCGCCATGCCTGCCTCTAAAAATTCGTAATATTGAGCTATCTACTTACTGTTATTTTGAGTTTGCCTATCCTTTATCTGGAGACTATTTGGTTTCATATTCGTACCAAGGTTTTACCCTGCCACCTATTATCTCTTTGTATGGCGTAGTCACCATGCTATCCGCTGAAAATATATTGAATTTAAGTTTCATGGCCTGAAAATATGTGTTCGTCCTAGGCATAAACTAAATATTTTCATAGAACATTATTTCAATATTTTTTCCATAGGTGGTACAGTGTCTGTTCTATAATGGCAAATCGTGGGTGGATAGTCAGAATTTTAGGTCAAATGAGGTGCCAAATAGGCTCAAAATAAAAAAAACGCCAACTGAAAACTTAAATTGGTATATAAATAAAAATGGCTTTTAGTGTGTCATAGGAATGGTAGCCTGCATGCCCGCAATATATACTCACAAATTTTATTCCATGCAGTTGAATTTAAACAAACCCACACACCATAATTATAGAATCAGGTGCTTTTAATCCACAAGTAAATTTGCAACATAGTGCCGATGAAGTATTTTCTAATAAATGTTCTGCTGTTTATAAAATACATAAATAATGCCACTCGTGCTCTAAAAATTGCAACTGGCTTTCATTATTAACATTTTAAAACACGAAAATTATGAATATGAATTTTTTTTATGCTAACCAAATAGCATTCGTAAACTGAACCCGAATATTTAAAGTTTCAACCAAGGAAAGAAAAAAATTTTTGCTAACATTAATCCACAGATTCTTTTATCTATATAACGGTAAGAAAATAAAAATAAAATTTGTTATATTTGTTGTATTAATAATCCATTATTTTGGCTGAATCTGTATGTTTCTTTAGTAATGAACCAAGGAACAGACAACATTTATTAGGAATATTCAAACCAAGAATAAACCTGAAGCATCAGAAGTCCTGAATGAAACTGTTCTAAATCATTATCAAAAGTGAATAACGAAAACGTTCTTATATTAAATTATTCTTTGATTTTTCGCAAACTTGATTTAAATTTTTTTTTATTGTTTGGTTAGAAAATGTATAAAATTTTTCAGCAGATATTTCCAGGGAGGAAAAATGTATGCGAGACCACTAATGCTGAGAGACGTAAATATAATTTAACCTAATTTAAATATGCATTGGTGTCTGATCTCAGTTGGTAAGTTTGCCACATTGCTCTGATTATGATAATGAATGATCTCTTCACCTTTGTATGTTTGACTGATGGTAGATTTGCTATAGGTACATTTGAAAACCTATATATCAAATCAAGTTACAATCATTTTAATTTTAATATTATTACATTCGACTTTATTTAAAGATGAAAATAAACCAGCAATTGAATAACTTACAAATAGTTCATTAAATGGTTTAAGTGAGTGAAATTACCCTTAAGTCTCGACTTTATTCGGAGAATTATCCATTGATAACACACTTTTTAAAGGACAGTTATCTTTAATTCCGCTCATCTTTGGTGCAGATGTAATTCGCAAAATTTTGCGCAAAATCCTTATCAAATAATCCGATTTCAAATGAGATATAAATATTATTTAAAAACCTCTTTTTTAAAAATATATGCCTTCATCAAAAATATATGCAAGTAGATGACGTTTAAATCATTACTCAAAACACTTGCCGTTTTTATGTTAATTCAGATTAGTTAATTACTACATTATCGCTGTTAAACAAGAGAGTAATATGTTCATGTGTCTAATCGGAATAGAAATATACGACTGAAATTTTGCAGAATTTGTTTAGATCTCCCAAAACATTTGAACATTTATATAATAATATTGTGTTTCATCATTCTGATCTCAAAATTTTTTTTTCAGAATTGCGATCCATCCAACATAAATATATTAATTCCTCTTCCAGCTGAATTAATATATTGAACAAAAATTTTCAGCAATTTAAAAAAATGCATTAATGTAAAAATTGAAATGTTCAATTTATGTAAATTAATCCTTTCTAAGCGAATGTTTTTCGATCTTGTTTCTAATGTTGAATTATATATAAATAATATAAAATATTTTTGCAGATCAAGACTAATCTTATGATTTGAACATTTGATTCGCAAAAATAAATTTGTTAGGTTAATTAACTGATAAAAAAATAATATTTGTTCTTGTCTATACCTTCCATCACGTAGTTTGAAAGGATATTATTATTTTTTGAGTAGACAGGAAGGTAAGTGCGACCATTCGAATGACAGATTTTCTTGGCATCTAAGTTATTCAATTTTTCATTAGCAGAAATATTGGATATAAAATGGTTAGGAATTTTAATTTCCATATGGCTAAATGATGGTACATATAGAAACGTTCATGCATTCTACAGTTCAATTGTATATAACTTTTTAATTATTGTTCGAAATAAACTTACGTACTAAAAATTTTAGGCAGCAAACAGACCTTCATAAATTTACGTAAATACCTACCTTTTAGTGATAAAATGCATTATTCAGTTTAACGTTATAATTAACGCTTTTAATAACATTTAGCGAAATGTTGCTCAATATGATAAAAAAGACAAAAAAATTCTCGAAAGAAAAGCACAAAAAATAACTGATAATGTGAAAAACTAATGCAACAAAATGAGAAAAACATTAATAACAAGAAGAATAGCAGCATTAAGACAGAAGCAATTAGCGTAACTTAACTAACTTAAAATGTTAGACCAAACAATTCTGCAAACAGAAAATTGCCGTTTATTCCAATAGAGTTTTGTTACATGATTCTCTTTATTTCATTTATGTGTTACACCGAAATACTTTGCGTATTCAAATTGGTTAAATACAGTGCAATATTATTTTAACGGACAAATATAAACTGGGATCTGACATACAAATTTAAATAAAATACAAGAATAATGCGAAATAAGGCTGAAGCAATTACTTAATAGGTTATTATCAGAAAAATTGAAGATAAATGCCTGATTATAAAGGGCAACTGATTTTATCTGATAGGCTTTTTGCACGAGAAGTTACATCATACTAAATAAACAAGATCCAGTTACAGTTACGTGGCACCTTTTCCAATAACCAAATGAACACGTTCCCACTTAATCTATTGAATTGCGTTTATACAGTAGCATAGTCTTTCAAACATAAAAGATATTAGTGGAAAAATTGTAAACTTTTTTCGCATTCACGACTGGTCAGAAGGCAAATATGCTTCATAACTCTTTTCCGTACTGCCTCAAAAATGCTGCGAGCTTCATTCAACTATGATTACTTTCAGTAATCGCATATATTTAAATAGGACTATTCAAAAGTATTGACGTCATTTTTAAAAAAAACAAATTATTTCTCTTTATTAGAGCATAATTTCGTTTAGAAAAGCTGACAAGCACCTAAATATCATTTAATGGACGATGTAAAAGGAAAAATACTGGTGCAGATATTCCTTTTCTTGCTATAGTCTGAGCTAATGAATATCAACCAATAAATTTTGAACGAGACGAGAGACAAATTTTCATAATTCGTGTTATGTTAGAGTTTATTTTTATGTACCAGATAAATGAAGATATATTTTGTTTACTTTAAATAATTTTTAATATATTATCGCGAAAATTTTGGATTCATGGTTCAATATTCACATTTACAAATGTTCCTAAATATCAATAGTTTTTTACTATTTTTAAAATGGTCCCGGAAAACGATGATGCAAATTTATCTAGTACTCGATTTCACTAACAAAAGATGATTTATTGGGAATATTCTTTTGATTTCCGTGGATTTTCAAGCCGGCACTTTGCAAAATATATTAAGTTTTACTTATGTTTTAAAAAATATTCTTCCCTATAATTTTGTCAATTAATCCGCATTAAAATTTTAATTATCTGAAGCATATGTTTTGGCAATCTGCTGTAGATTTACCACAAAAATGTGGAACATAGCGAGAGTAAAATTATTTCACACATTTTTATTTCTTAATGCTACATTTGGCGATTTGTTTTATCAATGTTCATTGAGAGATCTTACATAATATATTTCATTTATTTATAATAATGCCACTGCGATATCTGAATCTGCTACATGCATGGTATTAATAAGGTAGACACGAAAAATAGCAGGAAAAATATATAAAATTAATTAATGTAATAACGTAGTCAAATTTCGTTTACTATAATGTTTTGCAATATCGCTATATTATTTAATTGAAATAAAACTACTCTTCGTCAAATAGTGTTTATACATGCTTTATTATTTTAAATTCACAGCATTCTGAAATGTGTTTAAATTCATTTTTGGAAAACTAATTTTTTTGAAATTCTCTCGAGGTACTAAAGATACAAGTTAACTTCTGAGGGGTGTAATTTGGTGAAAGACGAGCCAGCTTTACTAGTTGGATTAGCATTATTTATTATTCTCTGTATGTGCATTGCTTAATTGAGAACGCAATAAAAACTGAGTTAATGAAGTCATTATGTGGTAATAAATGCATAGCATAAACCGATACATAGGCATTCCAGCTGGACGAGATAATAGAATATCGTTCTGGTTATTAATCAAACATTGATTGTGAGGGCGGTGATAACAATTTCTTTAATAAAGGTTGTGACTTTGATATAAACACTTAGAATTGTATAATGTAGAAAAAGTAATTCATCAAGTAGACTGGTTTCGTCCTTATTGGGAACTCAACGCGTACTGGCGAGAATTTGTCGCTGGATGAAATTCCTTTTAAACGCTATGCTATACATAGTTTATACAGACAAATGTATGTAATTAATGGGCCAGGTGTTTATATCAAGTTGGAAGTCAATATTATATCAAACGTTCTAGTTTTCTTAATGCCAGGAGCACTTATCGACGAAGTTTATTTGTGAAGACCATTCGAATAAAACAGTTATCATATAGCAAAAGTTCGAAGAAAAAACCAGTTGCTGTGCAATGCTGAACAAGTGACGCAAATTTTTTTATCTTATTCAAAGCAGGTTTAATCATTACATTTATATGAAACAAGCCATAAACAGCAAAAAAATATTGGCCTTTATTTAATAGTAAGATTCCTTTTCAATTTCAGTGCTAATGCATTGAATTTGCATCAATCTCTGTAATCTTATTAAAAGAGCGTTAAAATACTTAAATATCTATGCTCTTGAAATAGGAAACAGCAGAGCTGTCAATGATTTAAATCGACTAGTAATTTGAAAATTGGTGCGTGTATATTTTACGGCCGCAATATTAATTATATTAAATTAAATTTTATCGCACCAGCAATAAAACTTTGACTATATTTAGACTTAAATATATGAAGTTAAATGTAGAAACAGCTAAGGGTCATACAGGACAAAATTTTCGACTTGACAAGAGCAAAAATATAATTTTACCGCCACAGTTGCAAAACATAAAAACAAAGTCAGCCACACATACATATATGGTTCCCTGATGGTGACACAGAGATTTTGAATCGCGCTTATACGTACGACCCATGGCAGTTTTGCTATTTCGTCTGGTTGGTTAGATTATATAGGATTGATTATTATCTCAAGGACACGAATTTCATATAATCAACGGTTATCGTTACTCAAGCAATTGATTATTATTTTTTTCATAAGTTTGGCGAAGTCTGCGAAAAATTTAGATCATAACATCATAGAATAGGTACAGCTGATATTTCTTTCAAGTATATTAAATTTGGAAGGAATGTGGCTGAGAAATTCATTTTTTAAATTTCGCATTTAATATATACAGTATGGTTTGATTTCAATTAGTTTGGTTTTCGTCTTGCTCATATTATGTTTCATAAAATTCAAAATATGCCATTATGTGCGTCTGTCGTTAGTTCTGCCATTTTGTGTGGCTGGTTAAATAAAATACAATGGGTGCTTAGCTAATATCCGTGGAGAAGCGTTAGTACTCATCACTCAGTTACTTAACGGAATAATTAATGTTCATGATAACGTAGAATTTCTACATAGTCCAATAGTGTATAAATGTGAACACTTCAGATAGACATCATAAAAACGTATACATATTCACTACGATTTAAACCATGAAAATACGTTTACCATCGTGTTTTGATAATGTAATTTTAAACTTAGTTTTGCGCAACTGACAGTAATCTTAGCATTTGTGAAAATTTTCTTGAAATACGAGATTGCTGCCTATTTAAAATTCCATAATTAATTTTTTTAAGATTGGCAAAATATTTAGCTAGTTTAAATCATATATAACAACATATATGACAACATATAATTTATCTTATTTTAAAGATAATAAAGTAGCATGCGCAATTATTCTCAACTTTAAATATATTTTTTAAACAGAATTATTTTTAATGCGAGAATATAAATAAAAATAATTCTATAAATAATTTAATAAAGAATACTAATAATTATTTATAACAAAATCCATATAGCTCTACAATTGGAAAGTGCAGGATACAAATCGCAAGCAAGATTATGAATGGAAGTTCATGGCATTTGTACAAAGTTAATAATGTCAGTGCAAATAGACCATTATATAACAATTAATGATTTCCCGGGTGCTGATAACAGTTTTTTCCTCAAGTTTACAAAATTGATATCAAAAACAATCCATCATATGTAACAATGTCTCTACAAACTAAATAACAAAGGAAACACATCCAGTAGACCAAATCCGCCCCTTTTGAGAACTCTGCAAGTACTGTCCAAACTTTACTACATCGATTTTCAATTCAATAACATTTCGCCCAGTTGCGTGGTGTTTAGTCTTAATTGAGATATTTTGTGTGGCTAGTTGTCACCTTTTGTCTAAAGAGATGCTCCACCTGTAAAAAAGGTTAACCGACAAATAATTAAATATAGAACTGAAAGGTATACGTATTCTGCGAAAGGGTGCTATCATTGATAGTAACAGACTCCGAAACAAGAGTGCTACGGTTCGAGCCGTGTCCTCGGAAATTTTTAAATAATAATTGAATGTCTTTTATAAAGCCGAAACCGGTCTAATGAAGGTATTTCCTTTTGCTTCCATAAACATTACAAACATAATACCGACAAATGATTATATAGGGAATGGTGTTTATATTGAAAAATTGAGTTAATGAATATTCTATAATAGGTCTGAGTAATAACATCAGATTTTAGACTGAAAGCCTAAAATAAACTAAGTATGAATTTATATTAAAAAATAAAGGTGATTCAAAAGAGAAATAGAACTATAAATAGATTTTCGTCGAAGGTCCATTGAAATAACTAAATTAAACTAATAAATTTTTGTCTCGATTACGTAACAACGAAAAAATAACATATGTAGAATGCCATGGATAGACCAATGTCTCGAAATATTGAAAGATGGGATATCTGAGAGCACTCGTTTAACAAAATTTGCAAAAAAACATAGCAAGAGATTATTGTAAACAAAATCGTCTTTCGAAGAAATGCAAATGTAGATATTTGAATTATGTAGTATGAAAGCAGAAAAAGTTCACAAATCTCATATCTGGTGTCAATTTTACAATTCCAATCAAATTAAAATTCAGTTACTGTGCACAAAAGTAGCATTTTATTAAAAAAACTGAGTATGTACGCGTATGTAAACTGAATTTGCCTTGGTCTATAATAAGTTTTGCGAAGGAATACGGAAACGTGACAATAGCGAAAATTCATTTTCATTACAGTTATATATATATATATATATATATATATATATATATATATATATATATACTATATATATATATATATATAATACACAGTATATTTCTTATAAAGAGAAATATAACTGTGTAATATTCGAAGTCAAAGGACGTAATATATTTATTTATTTTATCCATTGCCTTCGAATATTACACAGTACATTTCTAATTAGGAAGAAAAAACACATTAATAACAAAGTGGATAATAGCCATTTATTTCGAGACTAATAAACTTCACTTTACAATCTTTCATTTATATACATACAAGGGTTTCATTTGATTATGGGGCTGGCAACAAATCTGACTTGTTTTTACTTATGTTGCTTGTTTGGACTGATTAGTAAGTGTGTATGTGTTTGTCTGTGTGATATCTGTTTTCACGTTAACGACCAGATCTTAAACATAACTTTGTAATACATCTAGTAAGACCATTAAACGCAAACAGGCACAGGCACAAACACATACGCAAACCCACTTACTTATCAACCTAAACAATAGCTATATGAAAAACCGAGCAAGGTGCCACCACTATAATAAAACGAAAACTCAGGATATACATAAATGAAAGATTCTAAAGTGTAGTCTAGTAATCTCGAAATAAATGGCCATTATCCACTTTGTTAACAAAAGTTTTCTTCTAATTATATATATATATATATATATATATATATATATATATACCAATGGATTTGAACTTTATTTAAATGCTAATGTAAATATTATGTAAGACTAGGTTACATTCGGGCTGAATATGACCGGTCAATTATTTGCTAGTGGTAGGAAGTGCGAGTTTCCGAATGTGTTCTAGCCTGTGGTATTTCTATATAACTTGTGATCACTTGCCAGGTAAAGGTAATTGCTACTGTTCTCTGTGCATACATCCCCACGACCACAGAAACATGTAAAAATAGATATTTTTAAATGCTAAATAATAGACTGATATATCGAATTACGTGTAGTAATGTGTAGCATTCTGTAAATTCGCTTTACTGCTACGACATGCTAGTCCGGCTGCTAACTTTGTTGAATTTGCCGAAAGAGCTAAAAGGAAAAGAAGTAAACTTATGATTTTATTATGAGGATCAAATATATGACTACATGCGATGTGCTAAATCGAAAGAGTGTTTTTTGTAGACGAAAATGCGCATACTAGCAACACTATATGTTGACTCAGGCAAACTAAGCTTGCACGATGTCCTTAAGATCCGTCTGGTCGTGGAGAGGTGGACAAATTTCGCAGAAAGTCCATATATTATTCGCTTTACTTTATATTCTAAGGTAACTTTTCCGGCAATATTTCTTAAGTAACTTCTATATCAAATTTGTGTAGATAATATGTAACCTATCAAGAAAAAAAGGGCTTGGAGAATTAAAATTTCTTTTATGCGCAAACTACGAACACTGATTAAGAAATTTAAACATAAAGAAATTAAAAATAACTTCTGCGTCAATAAATCTAAGTTTTAAAGTTTACAAGCAGCTTTTATTTTTTGGGACAAAACTATTTATTATATTATAGCGTGACTAGGTAATATTTTCTTGTCTGCTCATACTTTCTGTTAAGAAGAAGTCAAATATGGTTGTCATATTTCCATAATATTTTCTGCGTCTACCAATAAAACATTTCGGTTTGTGCGAAAAATTCTTAATTTTATTTGAATGCATTTACTTCTATCCCAGTACGATGTTTATCTTTAAATTAAACTATATTAGTAATCAAACTAACATCTTAGAAAAAAAAAATAATAACTTGTGATTAATTCAAGTCACCGACATAATCGGTCAAAATGCGGGAAGGATTTTGTTCGAAAACTTCGGGCAATTTTGGTGCAAGGTTAACTTTATCTGTGAAGATCACAGAAAAATTCTGTCAGATAATAGTCATGAATTATGATGACAAACTTTACAATATCGGACTGAATTTCAACTCTACATTAATTTTGGCTTGGCACATGGAAGAGTGGGAAATATGGGCTGATTTCTTATAGATCACTTGGTAGTTAAGGCAAAATAGGAAATAAATGCAAATAACATAAAATCTTTGGAAGCAATGCTGATTTTAGAGATATAATCGACACCTAAAATTCCATAATTTTAAAGATAGTAAGGATGTATGAGTTTAACCTAAAACTAGACCAAAAATGTTGTCTGCTTTTTTTAGGAATAAAATTAAATACCATTTGCCCAATCATTACTAGTACGATGACGATATTAAATATAATAGAATTTTGATTTTTAAATGATTACATACTTGTCATTATCTTAAGCGTAATTAGCCAAATATTTCTATCATTCAAACAGTTTTATAGCCAAACAATTCCGAAACTTCCCGGGATAATTTTTTAAATTATATATTTAAAAAAATAAAATTAGAATAATACTTTCACTATTTTATCTTGATTTATTTTAAATACATTTGCACAGGGTTAATAAATTGTTTTTAACAATTATCAACTTTGCAAAAATAGCAAGGCTTTTCAAATAATATTTCGTGGCTTCCGCCAAACAGAGAAACCTTTCAAAAATATAAATAACTATGTAAAACCGATCTTATCGTCGTCAAATTATATTATTTACTTTTGAATGACATTTGTGTTAACGAGATTTTTATAAATTTCCCTCGAATTTCTTGAGACGACACCCGCTGTCAAATTTAAATAACCATGTTTGAATTTATAAAACATCCTCAAAAGTATGTTTTTTGGCCTTTAAACCAGAATGTTGCTTAAATCGTAGATATTAACATCCCGTCCAACCTAAATTATCGTATGTGAATATATTATTAAATAGTTCTATTAACATTCTCAATCGTTAATTTTAAAATTTGAGCTGCTTAATCTTTTGGTCAGATTTCAAGAATTGTTTACTTGGTAAAGACAATTCATTTAAAAACAGTTTATTATCGGTATGTACTTCAAATGACTGATTTAATATTTTATTTACTACTTTCCTTATTTACATCGTCCTCAAGTAAAATTATAGGTATTAACAGAAGAAGTTTGATCAATATGAGATTTTGTAGCAGTATAATCTGTATTGTTATTAAGTACAAATATTAAGTTCATAAATAGGTCGCTTTGAATTTGGTCACTGTCGTGATCACGATTAAAATATATATATATATATATATATATATATATATATATATATATATATATATATATATATATATATATATATATATATTATTCCATATATTCATCATTGCTGGTCAATTTGCCGTCCTACTCTGATGATGATCGGGGAAGTTCGGAACTCGTCATTACGTGTGACTTACATAAGTCTTGCTACGTTGTTCGACGTTTGGTAAAATACAATGGAATTTGTGTTTACTTGAAGCTCGCAAAATTGATTTAAAAATGATTTAATGCATAATTGCGGGAATTAATCACACTTATGTAGTTAGTATTAAATGAGATTCGCTTACTTATGGAAAGGGAAATTCGTGAAACACACCGGGTTCACTATTACTTGGCACTCATCAAGTAAATTACAGAAGTGACACTATCGTAATACGAAACAACAAGCATTTGCTTTAGAACCTTGCACTACAAAAACCAGGCAACCAAAGTCGCGTATTGCATAAAAATGACAGTTTCATTTTTCCAATATATTATCTCGTCAATCTTCTTATGAAGTGGATTATATTCGTCCCCGTTTTCAATCAAAATATTCTATTAGCACTCCGCAATTGGTCATTATAAGACAAAATGCATGCCAATTGAAAAAGTGATATAGAATTAACGTAAAATGGTAAGATTTTTTATATGCGTGTCATCAGTTTAAATAATTCACGTAATTATTTTTATTTAATGAATAGTCTCTATGCCTTTTTATTACGAATAGAGCATGTGATGCTGAAAAATGTATTCACAGTATGCGGTGATTTGGCTATGGGCCTATAATTGAAATCTTTGTACAAATCAAAATGAGTAAACAATTAAAGTCGTTTTAATCACACTTAAGATAATATTTACAAATATTTGTTCACAAGGATGAAAGCAATTGCAAACGGAGATGACTAATAAGTTTTAATTTTTTGAACTATCAAATTATTGAACTATAGTTTTTTTAGGAAACTGCATTTCCATTCTGACTCTCGATTTCTAATTGAATCCAAATTCGGTTAGGTTAGAACTTCCGGTTAAATTGACCCGAGTATGATCTAACTGCACTGGTACAGTAAATATTTGCCAAGAAAAACTAAATAAAGTTCAAGTTATTTGGCGTTACATTTTCTCCCAAAAAATGTGTTTTAACTTTGTTGTTGATAATAGGACGCAACATAAACTACTGGCATAATTTTCATTCATTTTACATTTTTATTGGCATTATTGCCACATTTTACCGTAGAAAGTAAGGTAAACTTCGGTTTGCATAAATACATTGCATTTATATTTAAAAATTTATTGAAAGCTGCACAAAACTGTGGTGAGCATTTATATTTTCCATAACTCCTGCATAAAAATTCGTCTAAAATGGAAAATTTACAAGCTCTGAACACATTGATATGGTCAAACCAATTTAACGAAACTTAGAAAGGAGGTCAGTTTCCTTTATGACCCAGATAGATTTGACAGCTTCATACGAACGCACGCATGTTGAGAATTGATTAAGAATTTTACGTTGAAGGTGCAATTTGCGTTAATGATATCTTATGGTAGAATTTAGAAACACTTAACTATTATTTTGGTAAATGTGGCATAAACTGTTTTAAAAATATAGCAAAATGGCGTTGACCAGTTTTACATTCAAGTATAAACAAATATTAACCTTCAGCGAAACACTGGCGAGACGCGAAATACCACAAACTGGACTAAATTAACATGTGCATGTGGGTAAATGAAACAATTTGCCAATATTTATTAGGTTGTGTTTGCTTTTTTAATATTTGAAACGTAAATTTAAATTTTTATAACTATTTAAAAGAGCAAATACCGTACTTGATGTAAATTGATTTTAAATAGAAAAAATAGAAACAGGTTTGGAAAAAATATTGTTATTTGCTTTAAAATATTTTTGATGTTGGCAATTTAAGAATAACCTACAGTTTTCCTCATTCTTTCAGATTTTATCAATTAATTTCCTTCTTCAAATCCATGATCAATAAATTTGTTTCACATAACTTTCTTGCAATATTTCTAATTCGATAGTGAATTCGTATGAATTCTAATTATTTCTTATCTTTAACCATAAAGAAATAGTTATGCACAAGTTAACAAAATTATAGCAACGAAATAAGCTTTGATGTTTTACAGAAGACTTTAATATGTTTTTTTCAAAAACTAGATTCAAATATAAAAAATTAAACAGGTCATCACTTCAAACTGTAGTAACATCCAATTGACGAAAAGGAAATAAATATTATCAAATATGTGTCATTGATAATTAACCTTGTAATTTTAGTTGCGATAAAGCAACGTAAACTTAGATATACAAGTAATAGAAGCAAATTGGCAAAGGGATTTGACTTCGATTCATAAATAATGCGTAATGGTTTTAGATAATAATTAATAGAGGGAGCTTTAATCATATTTGTCCCATAAATCCTACTGAAATAAAATTTTTCATGCTGATCCTGGTAAAAATTTGGAGAGATAACGATAACTAGCATGTCTATAGCGCAGCGGATAAGAAAAGATGCATAAATTTGAACTTTATGCATTCTGAAATTTTGCCTTTAAATTGGAGAATTTCTTTATTTACGTAGACGTAATTTTAAGATGTAACAGGTTTAAACGACAAAGGTAAGAAAAGGCCATTTTCTTTTCGGACTCAACTGCAATATATTTGACTTTGAGTATTCTATTTCTAAAAACAGAGTGGACTAAGTTGGATTAATTGCATGCACTATAAAAAACCAAACGGAAAGGGTAAAACATAAAAAATAGGCCCACATGCACGCATATAAAAAGGATATCGGTTTATATTCAGACAACGTAAACATTAAGTATGCTGTTTTAGCTGTGACGAAATATTTTTGCAAATGATTGCTTTCGCAATTAGCAGTATGTAATCAACTTGTAATACGCTTCAAACAGGTTTGGGTCCCATTGTTATGTTGTCTGATATTTTCTACAATGAAGAAGAAACCTAAATCTAGAAGATGAAAAATATTAATAATAAAACGATCGTTGATTGCAGGCGGTTTGATATCAATTATTAAAATAATGTTTGCAAACATGGGATAAACATCAATCTTATTTTATTTAACCTGTCGCGAATGCAATTGACGTAAGTTTTATTATGTTGTATGGGTGATCAGATAATAGAAGATTAACGTTTATCTGAAGTTGGTAAAATTGATTCCGCGAAAAGTATGCAAGCTTTAGCGAAATGAGCTCACAATTGAATGAAAGTCAATGGGTTATTAACTCGTCTATTTGAATTTATTGGACGCATTAGAAAAATATTAATTGAATATGCTAAATTATTCTGAATGTGTTACTTGAAGAGAGTCTTCACAACGAAAAATAGTTGTTTATAATATGTAATGTTTTGAAAAAGTTAAAATAGATTGAGTCATAATGTTGAGATTCTGAGCGCAGCAATGTGCTGAAAACAAATTTTGTCATGTTCGTGCAGGTATGCCTCACCACCTATGCTCATAAGCTTGCCATGTTGTCTATTTGCTCCTATTACAACTGACTGAAATCTTTTCCTAGCATTATACAACAAATGAAGCAATGCTTACTATCGAAGAATAGTTTTACTTTTTATGAACTGCCGTAGGTGGAGTTGTATAATTGAAACATACACGTGGTTAAATTTGCCTTAACATGCATGTTCTAAGATTTTGTATTATTATTATTATTATTATTATTATTATTATTATTATTATTATTATTATTATTAATATAAGCAATGCTGTCTAAACTGAGACATTGTAAGTCCGTAATAACCTGGAAAGAATTTGAATGTTTATTTAAAGATTTATAATAAGTTAAATTAAGCAATCTAGTCGGAGTGCATACTGGTGAGGCTTATCCACAGCTGCAAAATATTCTACGATTTTTCTAAAATGGTTTATATATTGCCAGAGAATATAGCGATATGTTGTTATTGAAGCAGCTTCAATGGGGTTTCCTGTGTTATACTTATTTACGGACAAAAATTATTTCATATTTTATGATGGGTTTGACTCAACATCTATCGGCCCCATAAAATCTCATCACCTGGCGCCTAAAACGGTGATTATATTCGTTTTATAACGTTTTACTTATATTACGCATAATTAATTTAAAATTAAAATAATTTGAATCAGCCGCACATCAGTGAACGCCCATCAAAAGTCAGATAAGTTATAGTGTTTCATGCATTGTTGGTTATCATAATTGCGCGGGATAAGATGAATTATAAAAACCAAACTTCAAAGTAACTTGTGGTTAATTAACTACCCTGATCTATCGAGGACAAATAGGCTTAGTCATTTTTTCCGTGGGGACTTCATTTATACGAGGTTTACTTGAACTTTTTATTTTTGTTCAGTTTAATTCGATAAGAAAGTTTGAAAAATACACTTTTTCTTCACAAAACTTTCACAGATAATTTGACTGGAGTAAACAAATTAGTTTGCGAGTTGAAGTAAACACCAATCCCATTGTATTTAACCAGTCGACGAAAGACTTAACAAAGCTATCGCCAGTCGCAACGCTCTAAAAACTACCGCCAGTCGCAATGCACAAATATGTCGTTCGACGACTGGTTAAATACAATGGGATTGGTATTTTCTTCAAGTTCGCAAATTTAATTTAAAGAATTGTTACCACGACCCGCGCAATCAATTATTGTTTAATTTTATTGTCTATATATCAAGACTGTTTTTCAGACCGAATTTATATCATTTGTATAATGTAAATTTTGTCAAATTCGAATTATTTATCTGTGTATTTTAATTTTGATGATGTTATCTCACTTGTTTATTTGAACTTTAAAAAATTTAGAGATTCCATTTATTTCACTCCAAATGTAATCTGAATCGCCCTTGCAGGCAGAATTATTTGATATAGCGTCCCACTTAATATTATTACTTCTACACACTTTGGATAATACTGAGTACATTTGATAACATTTGCAAAACATTTACACTCAAATGTGTGCATTCCAGGAATTTTCATGACGAAATGCAACAAACTACTTAGGCCTACTTCATATAGTTTTCAAAAATAGATTTCGGAGCATTTTATAGTTTCGTATAAATATATCTACAAATAGTTGTCCACATGTCTTCTTAACATATATATGTAATTAACAGGGAATTGTGTAAAAATACTGGTAGACTCTGGCTAATATGCCGTGTGCTCCTAAATTTTTTAAAAATAAATTTACTATTAAGAAAATTGAAAATCGATCAATATACCTTCGTTCTTTGATGATGAACGTGAAAAGCTCAAATACGTCAGTACGTGCGAATTACAGTAATTCCGCTTGCGACTGTTTGAATAAAATTTGATTTTGTTTCACCATTAATTCAAAAACTTCATTAAAGATAAAATTTCCCCAACAAACTGTTTATTGATAGCTTTGATGAAAAGTTTATATAAATGTAGTGAAAAGTGCTAAAATTTACGTTCGTGACTGAATAGAAATTTTACAGACGACATTTCCAGTCACATACATTGCTCGAGTGTTGAGATCTGCATATCTAGTTTTTCTTTCGATGTATATTCATTGCCGTTTCATTCTCGCTAGTAAGTTTGTCGATGTACTTTTGTGATGATCATGGAAGGTCAAAAAGCGTCAGTACGTGTGCCTGACGTTAGTTTTGCTATGTTATTATACGACTGGTTAAAAGCAATTGGATTGATGTTTATTTCAAGCTCGCAATCGTGACTTAAATAATTGTTATTACCACCCTCGTTATCAAAGATTATTTCTTTGTACTATTTAAATAACTAAATAAATAAATAAATACAAAAATGCATATATATTTGATATATATATATATATATATATATATATATATATATATATATATATATATATATATATATATTTATACATAATAAAAGCCGCAAAAAATTAACCGGATTGTCAACGTGCATCTAACACTTACAATTAAGTACCATGTAGACAAGAGAGCAGGGATTGAGAAGCACATCAAAATTTTTGATAAGCTATATTATCATTACAAATTAAGCCCCACTATTAACGTTTTTATGCTAAGGTATCGAACATGAATGGCAGAAGCGCGTTAATAACTGTCACTAACCATTGATTTGCCCCATTGTGCCACTGATTGAATACAAAATATTCCTGGTGTGTCAAATCATTAAACTTGGTTAAAATACTTACTATTGTCACACGCATAATCAATGTTAATCTGATTATATATTTTATAAAATGATAGCGAAATCTAAAAAGACAGTCATGTTCGTAACTACAAGGGAAAAAACGCCGAAATTCCTATGAAGAACAATGTACAGGAAAAACAAAAATTATGCACCGTATCTTTAATACCTATTGCAGATTGATCAACTGAATTTCTGTACGCAATTTTTTCCTTACGCTGAATATGTAGGATGGAAGCACGTCAGTAAATTTATTTAAGAACAAATTTGCTATTTGTGCGACAGTATAAGCGGAATAGCAGTGGTTCTTACATCAATTCTGAAATCTGGATTTAAGTGCTCTCAACAGCTATAGAATTGAATAACATATAAAAGATTGACGTCAGCTGTAACCAAGTAATAATCTTAAATACATAGAGATAGTGCATCCGAAAATCCTCACAAGTTTTATTAATTCGAGACGAGAATATGTTTTGGTTGCATCTCGAATTCACCATTCCTTAATATTTATTGCAGTTTAATTATTATTACCGGGCAATTTGCTATTGTGTTCAGATGATAACAACGGAAGTAGGCGTGTTTAGCAGCATGTACATTTCCCGGTTCATATTTGACCTTGTTCTATGTGTGCTTAATCAAACTAAATTCCTTTTGCTAATAAAATGTAATTATAAAAAATACTATACTAATTACAGTGGAGTTGAGTTATAGTTTAAAGAAAATGGCCTTTATTACTTTTGTCGTACAGAGCCGCTTTTTTACTAATGTGTGCTTCCAGACGTGATTTATTTTTCAATTAATATTACAAATCTATAATAATGTCTGTACGAAAAATTATACGTGAGTAACAATTAAATTATAGATCGCTATTTAATCAGCTTGTGGAAAGGTAAATTGATAAATCGATAAAAGATTCAGATTGGAATAGAAGGACTCACAAATGTCAATCTTGGTTAAGTTAATCCAGCCCTTTTTATAAAGAAGTACTCATACATCATATTAAATACTTCCACAGTATCGGCTAGAAAATACGTGATAGTTAGCATGTCAAAACTGTTCGATTTCACACAGGTGTAATTAGTTATTAAATACTGTTTCGAGTTACACGTATGGCAAATCCTATGTTGTGTATAGTTAATTCATATCGTACATGGAGGATAATCCATAAGCACATGAACCAAAAGTAAACAGTTATGAGTTCATGCGTTTGTTGCCAAATAACTGCGTATCATAATAGATCGTCAAGTTAATAGGTGGTAAAATTAATAAGGATATTCGGAAGTTGAAATTCTCAATATACGTTCGACTTAAAATAACAGTAGAGTTAGTTAAATGTGAAGTAATTCTGAATGTGACTTTAAAGCCAACTAACTGTATTAATATATACCTAATTTGCATAACGTTCCACAAGCATGATAATTCAGACGAGTAAAGTTTGTAAAATTGAGAATTTTATTTATTATAAACACTTGCTACCCAAGCCTTTTACTCTGGCGTTGTTCGTAATCAGTTATTCAATTACCGTCGAAATCATGTCCTTATTTAATTAAAAGTTATATATATATATATATATATATATATATATATATATACATATATATATATATATTTATATATATATATATAAATAAAACCAAGGCGAATTTTCCCAGTAAAAAACACACAGATAATCATCATGCTTCATACCAAGGGTTAACTGAAAATTCTCTCCGAATTCATTATATTATACAAATTTACATGCAAGCGCGGTGATATGTATATCCAGCAAAATTCACCATTATTTACGGTAGATATGAATTAAATAAAGTCTGACAACGTTAAGAAACCCTGCTATAGCAGTTTATATATTTGATCGACACACTCACCCCACTAGATAAATTTCTAAATTCTTCAGAAAGCAAAGTCGAAAAAGTATTGTACATATGCGAAGGCCCTTTATATAAAACAATAAGCACTTGAAAAAAACATTCAAATGTTTCAAAACCGTCATATTTTACTCGACTGGCCACAAATCACTTTATCTGACAAAAATTTACTAGCAACCAGGCAATTCTGAACACCAAATGGACCAGAGTCAACACATATTAGATCTGATTAACAACAAACTGTAGGAAAATTAGCTGCTCAATAAGCATCCATATCATCGTTATCAGTGAAAGAAATTGCAAAAAATATGAAAGATCAACGCTACAACTGCATACCATGCGCTGTTACCAAGGAACAAAGAAAAACTCAAGAGCACGATGATACGAAAGAGAATATACATGGAAATATCACACGTACATGTCGGCGATTTATTCTGATCAGTAATTTAATAGTTGACAACTAAAAAGTAACCGACCTAATGGGTGTATTGTCTTTGCTACCTGAGCCGATATACATATAATCAAAATCCTGCAATCAGAATTAAAATCTACATAAATAATCGTCGATTTGCATTGCATTCGCTGTAAAATAACTGATCGGAATTTGTTAGTCAATGATTTATTCTTTCTGCAAGGCGCTGCTAATACCAAGTTTGTTGAAAAATATCTCATTTAGATATGCATTTATTTGTTACTTAGTTTTTATTATTAACATTTGTCTCTATTACTCACCTTTAATATATATATATATATATTTTTTTTTTTTTTTTTTTTTTTTTTTTTTTTTTTTTTTTTTTTTTTTTTTTTTTTTTTTTTTTTTTTTTTTTTTTTTTTTTTTTTTTTTTTTTTTTTTTTTGACAAATATAGTTCTCTTTAAGGTCAAATAATCTAACTCTGTTTTTACACAATATTTCTCTTAAATGTGATTTTAGAAACAATCTCTGTTAATTTCAAGCAGTTTTAATTGAGATTTCTTGAACTGAAAATTTAATTGTAATTAATAGGGTTTTGTTTAATAAAAATATACACCCGCGTGTAATACGGCGGTAACATACAGAGGATTTATGTGACTTAACGCTCACAGCCAGGATTTATATATTTCGTGTGTTTTAACCTTTCTTACAAAACCACTAACAGTTCAACTACGACTTTCTGGATTTATATTTTGTGTATTTCTCAATCATTTATCCGAAACCCTAAGGTTCAGTAGATTTATGTGATTTAACACGCAAAACCTAGCATACAGTGGATTATTGTGACAACGCAACACTTGGATTTAAATTTTGTATTTATTTTGACTACTTTTATACGATCTTTATCTTTGCTTTGCAGCGTTGTGTTCAATAAAACAATGATATTTGTCTGAGCTTTCTCACATCACCCTTCGGAATGGGCCAGGGATTAATCATGAACGCGGATCGTAATAACAGCTACCAGGTATTAGGTAGAATAACTAGCCCGCAGAACCTCTTACATTAGCTACAAAACCTCCTACAAATTAATGTTTGAGGTTGACAGTAACGGCCGTACTTCCTTAAATGCTGGGAAATGTTGATTTGCTACCTTACATATCATGCATGTGTTAGCCTCATTACATATGCGCGCTAAAGCTGCTTTCAATTTACTCTTTTTTATGAGGGAAACTGCGTTATTTTTAAAAGGAATGTTCAGGTAATTTTTTCCTGATCTTGGAGTCGTATTTTTATTTAAAATGTTCATTTTAGCCGTTGATGCAATGACTTGTTTATGATAGCGATTAGACAAAATCATTGTTTTATTTTATGTCCATCTTTCGAATTCAGACATCAAAGGATGCTGAACGATAATCTTTTTAATTTTCTATTGTGAAACGGTTATTTGTGAGGGCTAATTCTAAACTTCAAAGTAGTGCACGTGAATGCAACTTACTGACAAAAAAGAAAATTTTAGTCAGAATAAGGAATATTTTTTAGCAAATATTGATATCTTCCTTTAATTAGAACTTCTCGAGATGACTAAAAAAGGTGTCTATTAAAGATGGAGATAGTGAGTCTCCATTGTCACACTTTCCAAACAAGTATGTATTTTTCTATTGTAGACGAGTTGCATATATCTTTTACAAAAATAATTTCGCGTAGCGTTTGACTTGGAATTGTAATAATGCTTTTATTAAAATGACTTTTCCAAGTGGAACGGTGTATGAATTATAATATCAGGTCGCGATTGGGCAATACGAAGAAAGCCCTAATCGGTGAATTTCGATGATGAATCTATAATTATTTATATAATCAATTATTGTACAAATGCGATTAAATAAAGACCGTTTTCGTTTATCATAATAACTGTATTAAAAATGATATAACGTATGCAGTGATATTACAGCTGAATTTTCTTATGGTGATATATCGTATATCATAAATATTGAGACTTACTTATCTATATGAGACTAATTGGTCATATTTATGTGATGTGATATCATTCGTATATTGTACATTTTCTAATAATATTATCTATTTGATGGAACATGTGTGGTTTGAATCTAAATAAAGTTATTCTATTCTATTCTATATCAGGTCACGATTAAGCAATACGAATAAAGCCCTAATCAAAAATATAATCTGAAATGACTTGACAAAAAAAGTTGGTAAAAAACTGAAAGTGCACGTATTATGAGGTTACGGTGTGATAAGAGTTACGTTTCACGAATCAGAACCAAATGAATTTGGGTTCAAATCGCGACCGCGGAAAATTTGGTTACTAATGATAACTGCCGGTACTGACCAAAACCAATCTAATATATCAACTGTGTTTGCTATCTTATGTAATGAGATTGCACTCACAGCATACATATTAACCAATTCTGTAATTAGAATTCAATTCCATATCACTTCCCCAGGCAGCTATATGTTCAGTTTGTTAAGCGTTAGCGAAAATTGTTCCTGTAATAACGAAGATCTTAGACTCTTAATGCATCCGATTACCGTTACTTGACGAGCTTAGCTTATATGTGAGAACAGCGAATAAGCAATACGAACATCCGTGAGCATAGTTTTTACATTGGCTAGCAAGTACTCCTCGTTAGACAACCAAATAAGGCTCCATTAATTGCGCTCTCTTGGAAACATTTAACGTATATCGGATATTTGCGGAACTGATACTGAAAATCTTCATTATTATTGTTTAAAAAACCTCGTTTAATATGGTGTTATTATTGTAAATGAAAGTTTTAAACAAATGCACATATAACTTAACATTCTATTTTAAGCACTATTTCAAATGCCGTTCATTCTGTTTTTATTTCATAAATATTTAATTTCGAGTTGGTTTTTTATTAGACAGATATTCATCTATTATCAATAACAGGGCAGTATATGCACACGTACATTTAACATCTTATTTAAGCTGTTTCAGAATTGCTATTTAAATTGCATTTCGTGCAAAGATATTTGAGTCATAGTTGTCCTGGTGTTAGACCTAAGGTACCCTAGTTTCACAGCGGTACATTGGAGTCTGACAATGTTTTTTTGCGCACGAAGTTACGTTAACTTTACGCACTCAAAATATGTGAGAATTTTTCTTGACATATATAAAACAGCTAGTGTCAATTTTTCGCATTTTCGAGTAGCGAAGAAAATAGTTATAACAAACATGAGGCAGATTTTAAAACCCTAACGTCCCAGCTATCCAGTGCAATTTCTAACTTCAAAGAACTAACCAGATCCTCAGAACGAAGGGTCCCGGCCAGTTATCATGTCTGCAGGGTTTCTGCACATCAACATACCGTTCTCAGTGTATTTATCCCTCATTAAATTACTAGAATCACACCATACACAGGTAAGAAACCAGAAAACCCGAAAATCGTCCACAGGCAGTTTGGCATCCCTCAGAGCCCAGTCAGAGTACCTGGTAAATAATTCATCATACTTGTTAAGATCGCACTTTTGAGAATTTCCTCGATGACCCAAAGACAGTTTACTCAAGAACAAAGGTCGGAGGCAAGCACCGAAAATTACAGGTGATTTAAGGCGACGCATATCACTTCTGTTACTCAACAAACCACATGTTTGATGGTCTTTACTGATCTAAGGTCGCGGGTTGCATTCGTATTCGGTTATACTAAAGCTATATCGTTAGAAACGTCTAAATTTCCAGCACATGTGGCATACATGTAAACGGCCAGTTAATAAAAACTTACGGCATACGACGCATCTTCCCGAGGACATTTTTTAACGAGGATGTCTCGTATACATTAAGCAAGACTTCCTGGCGAAATATGGACTTACAATAGTCACCACGAAAACTACTTAGTTAGACCAAGTCACGAATTTAGTCGTGTATACATTTACAGGGAGCGACGAGAGTATACTCTTTAAGACCAAGAGCAACGATTCGTTTGAATCAGCTCATCTAAGAGGACAAAAATCGTTCACAGTTTTCCTAAGATCATGAATATCTAGATCCCTGATACTATTGGTACAAACATGCTGATGACCCGGAACCATATAGAAACGAACGGCCCACCAGTTTTTACTCGGGCCAGATCTGTAGATCACAAAAAATTGCAGGCACTTAAGCTTACGTTTGATCAAATGACAGAGAACAGTAACATTCATTCTAGTTTATGTCCGTGGGCCTTACCCAATCACATGCAAATCAAACGACGCGTTAGGGACTGGAGACCATGTGCATATTATCGTGCCATTATCCGTGTCAAGATGCATGATTGATGTCCCGTAAACGACGCGAAAGATATCGACGACGAGATAGCCCAGTGCAAATGTTTCACCATAATTGATCTTACAACAGCCTACCATCAGATACAACAGGACGAAGGAAGCATAGCTTAAACGACAGTTATAACTCCATTTGGCTTATTTGAGTATACATTGAGGTCTTTTGGTCTGTGAAATGTATCGCAGACGTACCATAGATTCACTAATGATCTTGTAAAGAAACGCCCTCGCACACGTTCCTATGTTGATGGTATTATAATTGCCTCTGATGACTTGGAGCAACATTTGAAAGACATCAAAGATATCTTTGCTATTATCGACCAATTTGGTTTTGTTCTAAATATAGACAAATTCGATTGAACCTAACAACAAATGGAGTTCCTCAGGTACTCGATCAGACGTTGTCCTCAGTACGCTAGAAGACAAAGTTGATGCGATTTAAAAAATTCAGAAATCGAATACCATAAAAGAAATGCACCGTTTTTTGGTATGTAGAATCATTACAGATCATTCATTTGCAAGACGCACAACCGCAAGGAAGACTTACAAGACTTTTCAAGGGCTGAAATTGCCAAAGTCCAATTCGCGTTTGCATTGGGAGGCTTCCAATCAGCTAATGTTGGGACGCATTCATAAATTGCCTGTTCAGAAAACAATACTGCATGACGTTCAGCCGAATGTACAGTGAATACGTTAAAACTACTGGTAGAAGTATCTGGTGTCACATTAGAACAAGAAGTTAAAGATGAACTAAGTCCAGTTGCATTTTTCTCAGAAGATTAGAGTTCGATTAGGAAAAGAAAACAGTCAGCATTGCAAAATTTATGTTTTCGCTTTCAAAAATATCTCCTATGCCAGCGTATCGAAGTAAAGATCGACAGTGCAGTGTTAGTGGACGCGCCAGAGAAAAGTTCCCAAAATCACGCAAATACAGTAACACGGCAAATGATCCGTCTCAGATTCTTTAACTTTACCATTAGTCATATTGTGGGCAAAAAATGTGGCGGCATTGTTTATCTCGGATTGAAATGAACCCAATTTTCTATAATACTGCTAAGCTGCCACTATCGCAAGATATTCCGACTAAGACCTGGCTTCATGAAAACATAGACTCCGAGACCGATTTAGTAGTATAAAGTTAGGCTATGCAGAAATCATACATTGTAAAACTGATGGAGAATTGACCATCAAAAATTGGATCCTGTCATACTGTCGGTACTCGTTATTTCATGTATGCCATAACTTGATTCATCCCGGTTTTGATCGTATTAAAACCATTTTTCAAACATATCTTTTATGGAAACCTATCAGATGTGACATTAATGAATGGATTAAAGTTTGCTGATCATGAAAATTAACCAAAGTATAGCACCATACGCATTCCGACTTCAAGCGGTCCGAGCTGCCTAACGCTCTTTCAAGTATTCTTCATGTTGACATCATCGCTCTTCCACAAGTTCGAGGCTTCCGATACTACATTACCTCAATCGATCGTCACACAAAGTAGCTCCATTAAGCAGCCAAAATGCAGAAACTGTTGCCTACTCGTTATGCTCAAATATGTATCAAGATTTTGTGTCCAAGACGTCGTGATAACCAATCAAGATGTAAATTTCAAGACACGCGTGTTTCAAAAAAGCTCAACACTCATTGGAGTGTATGTGAGAAAGACAGCGTTCAATCATAAATGAAATGGTCTAGTGGAATGCGAACATCGCAAATTGAAGGCTATGCTATGCGACTCTCGTGAACAATTCAAATGGCTTAACGCAATCCTATTGGTACTATTTGGTAAGCGTGCTGGGTATCGTAACAGTAGCGAAGAATCAAAAGCGCAAGTCACTTCTGATATTAATTTACATATCTCTGCAGATATGATGAGTGGATTCGAGATAAATGATGAGCCACCAATGGCGGCAGTTACACGAGAACTCCAACTTGTTCCAAACAAACTGCGTCGGCAACTCACTAGAGTACACCATCCGCCTGCTTATGTCACAAAAGTGTTGCACACATGAAAGTAAGCTTATGTTCGAGTTAACTCGGTACAATGCACAATGAAGCCAAAGTATAATGAGTCTCACCTGATAATCAAGCGAGGTCACAGATTCTTTGTCATTGATGCAGAGGTAACCATAGACCAGTATTTAATGACCGTTTTAATTCTGCATTTGTGTAGTGTAGTTGGACTCTACATAAAGCAGTAAATGTCAGTAATCGACTGAAAACTTTAACATCGAGTCCACTGTCAACTAATACATCAAAATCAAAGCAAAAAATCAATATGGGGCGAATGATTAATTAATTAGACTCAGACTACGCATGTTTTCGCAGCGGATGATGTAGCAAGGTCCTCTTATAGACACATTACGTTGGTTAATCAATAACTTTTTCTAGTTTGACACGCGCAAGCACACAGGTGCTTCTACTGATTTGTTTAGGACCGTTTTTTTCTAGTCAGAATTTCAATGCCGTTTTAGTGTTCACTTCGTGACATGCACAACGATACATGACCAATCATTTATAAACATGCGACAGACAGTATTTGAGCAGCTACATGACACACAAACATATATATATATATATATATATATATATATATATATATATATGCAAAAATATGCATTGTCAGGAAAGTATTAATTAAACAATCATTGATTGCGCGGGTGGTGGTAACAATTCTTTAAATCAAGTTTACGAGCTTGAATTAAACACCAATCCAATCAGATATAACCATTTGTCGAACAACAGCAAGACTATCGTCAATCACACCTACTCACACGTTTCAACCTCCTATGATCATCATAGAAGTACGACGCCAAATTGACTAGCGAGGATCAAATCACCAATGAATATACATACATACATACATATATATATATATATATATATATATACTCTCTATATATATAGCATCCGACATTTCCAGTCAAGTATAATGTATGCGAGACTACTAATTGTTAGAGCCGAATATCTAATTTTTCCTTCCGTATGTAACCATTGATGTTTGATACTCGCTAGTCAGTTTGACGTCGAAATCTGATGATAATCATAGAAGGTCAAAACGTGTCAGTACGTGTGACTGGCATTAGTTATACTAGGTTGTTAGATGAATGGTTAAATACAATGGGATTGATGCTTAATTCAAACTCGCAAACTTGATTTAAAGAAAGGAAAGGAAATTACCTCATAATAGCTTACATAGTCTAGGAAAACTGCCAAAAAAGCATCATTGTACTATTTTGTCACGTTTAATGGCTTACAGAACGAAATAAAAATAATTAAAGGAAAACCTGTAGTTCTCATTAATAATATTCTAAAAGACTGATTGATTGTTGAGCCAATTACTCTTACAAGTAATAAAGTGACTCTTTGATGGACAATTTATTTAGTTACTCCTTTATCACATCATTACATTTTTTAATTATTTCGTCTTCATCCCCCTGTTCATCATCTTCTTGAACATAACTTAAATGATCGTTTTGATGCGAGAACATACTCTCAAACTCGAGGACATCATCAGCACGGAGGCGACATAGAAGCTCAGTTGGATCGCTGGGAATCTCGTCATTGTTACTGTCAAAAAGATGTAAAAATGAAAAACACCAAAACACCTGCGTAATATTTACACACTGTGCACAGAATTTGAAATTTGATGTAGATAATCCTCATATAAGTGCACACCATAAATAACTTATTGACAAAACCATCGCACAGCATAGTGATAGTAACGTCGATCACATGTGTTCTGACGCATTCGGTCTTCCTTAGCTACCATAAGAGCACGGTGGAAAATTGACCCCATTGGCATTCAGCCACAATGTATAGATAATAATTTGAAAATTCATCGTGCTCTGGTGATGACCAATGAAAGTCAAAACACGTCAGTAAATGTCAGGGCGGTAGTTTTGCCATTTTTTGCGACTGGCTCAAAATTGGATTTGCGCTTATTTTAAATACACAACATTAACTCAAGTAATAGCTTAATTCTATTCAAAACTAAACAGTTAAAAATGCTGCGTATTCACAAAATACATACATGGCTAAATATCGACACAATGTTACAAGATATATGTTAGCCAAATTAAACTATCCAACTGTACAGTTGATTTTCAAATAGTTGACAGGTGTACATCTAATATTTTAAAATCTCTAAATGAATGCATCCATAATAACCATTTTTCGCGTCTTACAGTTAAAATAAATGATACAACGACGTTAAACTTTTATGCACTGCAGCCCAGGCAGTTACAAAAAACTACTTCAAAAGCAATTTCATATCTAAGAAAAATAATTTTCTTGACTGCACACCTGAAAAAGGGACACATGGAAATGTGCCAAAAACAAATTTATGTCAATGATTTTCTGAAAATGAAATGTGTTAGATTTTTATAACATTTAGGGGCAATACTTATGGAACAGTTATTCTTCAAATACAAAAACTAATTATTGCTCAACATGAATTTTAAAATAAAGATTAAAATTACAAAGAAAGGGACATTGGTAAATAAGGATTCAACATCAAACGAATAAATCCGATGACCTATAACGTTCAATTTGTCTAGCATTTCAACAAATCCAAAGAAACCTGTTAAACTGTACACGGATAAGTGATTTCTCACTGGCTTCAATAGGTCAGGCAACCGTCTGGACAATTCATATGGTGACTTAACGGAATATCGTGTTTATGCGTCCTGATACGTACTGGCGGTAGTTTTGTTATGCTGTTCGACGACTGATTAAATAAAATGTGATTGGTGTTTACTTCAAGCTCGCAAACTTGATTTTAAAAATTCGTTACTATTTTTTCGCCGAAGAAACTTACTTCGATACAAAGTGAGGTGTCGCATATGGAAGTACGTGTACATTCTTGGCAAGGGAAATCATATAGTAACTGAAGCAGAGTTTAAATCATTAATAAATCAGCTGGGTGATTTAAAGCGAATAATGATGACAGCCAACGATGGTTTTACGTAAAGCTTGTTGACATTTGACACCAATATAAAAATTGGACACAGTCAACGAAGACGATATTGAGTAAAACACGAATGGCGGTTTTACGAAAAGTTGCCTACGACCGTGATAGTATCAATTTTCAATCCAAGAAGGTTCTAGCTTAGAGTATGCACGATTTTCGTTTGAGGATCGCAATGCGCAATTCAAAGCAACAACGTTTAAGGTCTAGCTAGGTCGTTCAGAATCGTGATGCGTATGTTTTTAGGATCAATTGTTTGATTTGAAATTAACACAACGGGTGATGCAATAAAAAAATCGAGAAGGCCATTTCGATAGAGTTGTTCCATCTGCTACACATTGGATGGATCACACATACCGAACACAAACTACAGGCGAGCTGGAACACAATTACCTAGGTTGTACGTTCGAAGCACGAACAAGAGTTTCAGTTGAGACCAATTGTTTCAATGAAAAATACACCAGTAATGATACCTTTTATATGCACTGATGATTAATTGTCGTAAATCTGCTTATTATCGTGCTCCGATGATCACGGGCGATGGAAATTACGTCAGTAAATAGAATTTTGGTAACCTTTCTGTTTTTTGGGAATGGTTAAATAAAATGTAATTGAAGTTCGTTTCAATTTAGTGAAATTGATATAAATAATGTACACATGTACTTCTAGATACCAGATTAAGCATCTACGCAATAGTTTAATATCATCAAATAGAATTTTCTTTATCTTATTTAAAACACATTTTACAACTTCAAAAACGAATTCAAAATTCCCGGACTACCAGACTACTGGCTAATCTGATGGGCTTATCTCTTTTTCCAGGTTGAAATAACAAATTAGAATAAAATACCGATTGATGTTGAATATCATTTGAAATGATGACGATCGAAAATAAATCTTAACGATAGTACAAGCAGATTAGACTAATTCCAGCTGAGGCGGTTTTAATCACCAACCGCATCTAATTATACTTTATATTTCGTCTTAGCTTACCTGGTCCAAAAACTTAGTAGCACCAATCAACAGAATAACATTTATAAATGAAACACAAACTTCTTCATTATCCCATAGCTTGATAGCGCGTTGAGTTTATCTGATTCAAAATTGGTGTCACATGTTAAAAACGACTAGTGATCTATGTTGAACATAATCCGAGTCTGCCGAATACCACTTGAAATAAGTGAGTCGGAAAATTAATCAAATGCAATATTTTCACGACAGCCTATTCAAATCTAAAATATTCATTTTAAAGGAGCTTCATTTAGCATACACTTATAATCAATATATTTCCACATTCTCCTTGGTTCTAAATCAACATCATCTGCATACATTAGTTTAACTCACATCGAAATTGCTTGAGTTCCCTCATAAGATTTTTAATGATACAATGAAAACCATGGTCGTTCATAATTAGCTAATCATTAATTGCGCGGGTGGTGATAAGAATTATTTAAATAAAGTTTGCGAGCTTGAAATAATAACCAATCCAATTGTAATTAATTAGTCGTATTAGTCACAAGAACTGACGCGTTTTGACCTTTCATGATCATCATCAGAGTACGACAGAAAACTGATTTGCGAGGATCATGGAAGGTCGAAACGCGTCAGTAAATGTGACTGACGGGAGTTTTGCTATATTGCGTGACTAGTGTTTATTTTAAGCTCGAAAACTTGATTCACAGAATGTTCGTTTATAACCACTAAAATAATTTGGCTCGGTAAGAATGTCTCAAACTGAGGATAATGGATTGACTGATGGTTAATGTTGAGATTACCTAAAACACGCTTGATGTAACTTCAAATGTAAAAGGATGTCAAAATAGTTATCATATTGATAACAATTCACGAATTTATTGTTTGTTTATGTTATGGATAAAATGACGTAAATTTTTGGGATAAAAAATTATTAGGTCGGCATAATAATATTAATTTTTTCATACTAAAGAAGCAGGCAAGAAACCATGTAAAGTGTGGATAAATCATCAGGAAAAATTGTGACATACATTGAGGAAAGAATCATTAAAATTAACCTTTATTTTCTTTAATTAAGTGTGACGTTAATGCTCTATTCGCATCACTACGCATTTAGAATATATAAGTTGCAAATAACAGCTGCTTTTATAAGTCAACTGTAACCAGGGTTCATGAAGGCCAAAATCCACTTGATCGAACAGTTGATGAATAGCTGAGTTCTTTATAATTTTGTGCACGTTGTTGATGCGATAAAGGTTTTGTACTTTATAATGAGGAATCCACTAAAATATGTAGTTACTATAGAAGGTTCAGTCCAGGAGTAAACAGAAACTAAATACATAACTGCAATATTAATGAACTCTACAATGAAGCAGGCATTGCTTTTGATAAACAAAGTTTAATGTTTCAATACTTGGACATAAACTGACAGAGAAATGGTAGTTGTCCGGTATTCGGATAAACTTGTTAATGAATTTCCAGCATACACGTAGATGTCAATGCTCAAGATAACAATATGAAGGCATTGGAAATGACAGCAGTTATTAGTGTTCCGTTGGCTAATTATTCAACGCAAAGGACTGAAATGTGAACTAATTGGTAAGAGTTGAGCTGGTGAATAGTTATTCTTCTAATTGGCGGTCAAGAGGTACAACACTATGGTCATGACTTTGGCATAGACTTTTGGTTCTATTTGACCAAAATTTGTCATCAGATACGCAATATTTAATACACAACTTTTTAAACACGCAGTTTCCGATACTTATTAATTAAAACAAGACTGAATACAATAAATAACCGATAATCCGAGGCTTTTATCATTTCCCTCTGATAAGTATACTTAACCCGATAATCTAACCTGTATAAATAAGATAAATATCTCGAAACTCTCATCTTCATGATTGCACAGAAATTGTGCATCCGGCGTTAAATACAAATACGAGTCATATGGGATTTTTACTGGTAAGAGCCGCCGATTAACCAGTCGACACAACGGCTATACTTTTAAACTAGGAAGTGTATTGGATCGATGGTCATATACAACATTCACTAAAATATCATGTTATTTGAACTCTGTGCATCAAACACAATGACATCAAGTGGTTTTGAGCATCAATAATACCTGACAATCGGCGAACCCTAACCGGTCAACACAAACAACTACGGCAAATACTTCGCCGATACTATCAGGAAAGAGCCGTCCGATCATGCTGAGCTTAGTCTTGACTTCGGCAAAACTACGCAGCTGAAACTAAATGTAAAATTATTAGTGACCAGCACAGGATACACAAGGAAGAAAATAATGGCTGCTGAAAGAGCGTTTCGCAAATGGTACGTCAAAACAAGTGACGATAGACAGATGTTGCTCATCAGCTTGGATAACAGCGTATCATCGAGAAGAAAACCTGAATCTAGATCATCCATCAGTAATAAGTAAAGGCGACCTAGTTTTCTATTACACATTTATGCGACATTGAAGCATTAGTTTCTAAATGTTGATGGATTGCTACAACTAATGATAATGTATAAAGCAGTGGGATCAATAAGTTTCCAATTTGAGAGGCCATCATTTATAGAAATTTGAAACAGGTAAAATTTAATAACAACTACTCAAACTTGTAAAAAATTGAAGAGAACTCAAACAAACCTGTCATGGTTTACTCGACGTCGATTTTTTTTCTTGCTTCTCGATTTCGAAGGTAGACTGGCCTCAAGACCAAGCCAATAGGCAACGTCTTCCGGTGGACACGTCAGAAATTTTGACAGTACAAGGTCTCGAGTATCTGATATTAAGCAAACAAGAAAATAATTAAACAGAAATAAAAAGCAAACCTTTCATGGGAGCAATAAAAGGCACTGAAAAACAGAAATCACGAAAAAAATATACTAAATGAATAAATTAACAAGGATCAGTATAAATCAAAGAAAGCGAAACTGTCTAAGCAGATAGAGAATTAAACTTCACTCACAAACGTAAATCAGAATAGATCCCGCTGGACCGTCACTATTGCAGTCAATGTGGCGCAGTGGATAGTCAAAGACTCTGAAGCAAATGTGCTCCAGTTCGAGCCATGTCTACAGCAAAATTTTTGACACAACTTGAGGAGTTCAAATAAGGATGAGCCCGGTCTATTGTACACGCACTTCGGTGCAACATTAAATAATTTTAACTAGTTAGAAACTACATTTTCTGTAACAGGATAATTAAGCTGTAAAACTCTTGCAAAATTTGGTAAAACTATCGATAACATCATATTGCATTTACTGAGTAAATGCATTAAAAAAATACATCTAAAGACCAGACTTACGTCGACGATCACGAATGATTGGTCGAAGAGGCCACAAGCCCATCAAAACAGCAAGACTATAGCGTGCCACAGATTGAGTCAGTGGCAGACACCACGCCGGACATGAAACCAGACTAAGACGACTAGCAAACCGTAAGTGCTGTCTATCGCGCCGACTAGGACCAGCACAGGTGATTTGATTTAGCTCATCAGAGGAGAGAAGACCCATCTCGCGTGTCATGAAGAAGTGCAACTGAGCCAGAGTTCGGCTGGAACGCAACAAAGCCTCTATAAAAGTTGAATTCAATCACAAATATAAAACAAAATACAATGACCGCCAGGTGGCGAGAAATCAGATCGTAGCCGATACATAGGTTATGTTCACGTAATAAACGATAACACTAACGTTACTTTTTATAGTTTTGCACACAGAATATTTACCATACCGAAAAGAGCCGTTTATTAAATAGTTGGATTGCATGCTTTCGCCTAAGAACAAATTGAGGAGTATAATACATAACTAAGGTAGAAAAACCCCGTTTATCGATTACTAATAAAAATTCAATAAAAAATCTTTAAATTATGCAACTGTACAATAAACCTTCTAAAATCGACATGCAGTCCACATAATATTCAAGACGCAGAATGGCATTTGAAGGCGTTTGTTGATTGTTACACCGCCTGCGTTACAAACGAACCTGGATCCGACAACTGAGTGGTCATTTATAGTTATTAACAGCATCAATAATGCGTGCCCATTATTCTAAAGCAGGTTGATATCCCGATAAAGCGAAACATATTTCGCGGCAATCACGTTGTTGGACCTAGCTGCTAGTGAAGGATAAAGCTGATGCATCTATGAAGCTAATCATTTCTTAAAACGTGATACTAGCACTCCTGTCTACTAACGTGATATCAGTTTGCTTAATTCTACAGAAAAAGCGATTACTGCTTTTATCCCAAGGAAGGATTAATGAAAAGCGATAGAAGATAACTTAGCTAACACGAACAGGGTACGATCAGTAATTGTGCATCAGCCATTATATGCCAAATACAAACTATGCAAGACTAACAGAGGTGAGAGCTGAAGATCTAATTTTGCTTTCCATGTACATGCATTGCGGTTTGATCAACGCCATTCGGTTTGTCGTAGTGCTCTGATGATGACGAAGAAAGGTCAAAACGCGTCAGTATGTGCGACTGACAGTAGTTTTGCTGTTATTTGACCGGATAAATACAATGATTTGTGCTTATACCACGCGCGCCACCTTAACCTACAATTTTTCTCTCAATACCTGCACATTCAATGATTTTTTAAGACAATGGTTTGTCTTAAATTGACAACCAGTCAGCCAAATCGACACAAATCGAGATGGCTTTTAAAGCTGTTCGCTTTCAATAACATCTTTTGAAGCAAACGACGTTGGATAAAGTAAATAAATGGTTGGTAAGAATAATCAAGTGCAACGGGAGAGCAGATCTAATGCACCTTGATAAAAGGTGTGTGAAATTTTTCCACCAGGTACACCTACTATTTGACGGCGGACGGATTGACTTTTTAAGATATCGGCCATATCACAATCACAGAGAAAAATAATATCGACTGATAATTTATCAAGGCAGCCTGAGCAGAATCAAATTGTCAAATAATAATAAAATATTGATCTTGTAGTCAAGGTCGACTAATCTACCATCTAGGAGAACTTCGAAGCCTGCATCCTGAACGTAGTGAATTTGATAGTTCATAAATGTTCATATTACAGCACCGAGCATAAATTGAGAAAGAGAACATCCTTGTTGGAAGCTAATGTTCGTAGTAAAAATGTGCGAAAATTAATTGTAGATCCAGAAGAAATCAAAATTTGGTTTAAAGATGTTGTACACTATTTAGAAATTTAACATGCATACTATTTACAGATGAAATATTCCAAAGAAAGCTGCAATTCACGGAATCACATATTCCCTTGCGACGGCGGTATACTTTTTGCCGTTAAATTAATTGTCTTATGGCAATAATGTAAGCTACGAAACCTCTTCCTGGTCGGAATCTCGTCGATTCTTTTCCGTCTGTGATTCATACGAAGCATAAAGACGGCGTAAAATAAACGAAACGAATAAACTTGATAGAATTGGAGTCAAGCCTGGACCACAAAAATGTTATCGTGCAATTTACAATTGCCATTTTGAATATTCAAATAGTTGTAGAATAGCAAAAAACAACAGGCAAGGTTATCAGAATCAATAAAAATTATGTAACCACCATCAATAACTAAGAAAAAACATGAGATGATACATTTTTCATACTGAATATGTTTATCCTTCTGATCCTGTACGAACTTATTTTTTTACAATGTACACCAATACCTAATATACAATATATATATATATATATATATATATATATATATATATATATATATATAAAAGTTCTCCGCAGCAATGAATATGTATATCCATTAAATTTTTGGATAAGTGATAATATGATTATCACCAAATGTGATAACTGGTGTCAATCTAGATAAGAATATAAGCTTTGCTGGAGTAGCACGTGTACAGAATCAGTTGTTATGGTCAATTTTGGTAAAATTTAGCCTATATCCATAATCATTATTTTGTTGCCCAATGTGTATAAGGTATATGTGATATGTAGTGAGTTTGCTGTAAAGTTTTATTGTCGAAAACCTTATATGCATATGACTGCTCGATTAAAGATAGGTATAGGATATAACACAGTCCACATGTGCCATATTTCTTGAACTCAAATAAAGCGAGCTTTAGGCGTAGTGCCACTTTATGTCACCAGTACACACGAAACGCATGTGCACATGAGGTTAAACACTTTGTTTCTTCTGATTTGGATAGGCATTTCTGGTACAATTTTAACTAATTTGGTACTAGGTACACAATACTCAATACATAATTGGATATAAATTAGCCGCAACAAATAATATAACATTCTTAAATAAGGTTAGTATCAGAACACCGGTACCTGCAATTTTTTACATTTAAGAGATAAAATTGAATACCGAATGTCTAACTCTGACAGTAGTCTGAGATTAATACCGGTATAATATTAGGAATCGGGACTGAAGCGGGTGCCGAAGAAAAGTGTTTATTCCATCTACCAAGAAAATTTTTTTATTATTTTGATCAAGGTTGCGATCTTGATGTAAACACCTGATGCATTATGTAAATACATTGTTCAGTAAAACAAAGCACTGCAAAATGTAGAAAAGGCAATTCATCCAGTAGACTGGTTTCGTCCTTATTGGGAGTTCTTCACGCATTGTTCAGAATTGGCCGCGAACAGGGATCGAACCTGGGAACGTCAGCTTCGGAATCTGTTGCTTTAATCACTGAGCCACCCTGCCGCGCATTACACGTAATTTTCAGTTATATACCAACGTAAAGTACCAACAATCCAACCCAAATCAGTCAATATAGAAAAGACACAATGTTAAATGGGGAAGTGGTATTGAATGGAATATTTATATAATTAAACTAATATTTGTTGTGCGGGCGCTAATAACAATAGTCATTTTGTTGTCTGAAAGATTGTTCGTGCCGATTGTTTATATTTTTTCTGATCGGTGATTTTTCCGATGCAGTTGTACGAATAAATTTAAGCAAACTTCAGTTGTTAACAGATGCAATCGTATATTTAATTACTTTAGCCTTCGTAAAAATAAAAAGATTTATGACCGGCTTTCATATTGTATATACGTTTGCGAATAATTTGTCTTCGAGTCTCATTATAATTTGGCGCCCGATTTCGAGAATTTCCTTATATTGATCAGCAATCCGAGGACAAATTCTACGAAGATGTACAATGTCACATACCTATGTACCTGCCTAATGCAAAACGGACTATATATTCACCTATAGCGTGTTCGAATTTTTACTACAAAAATAAAAGTAAATGTAGATGTCAATCACTCATTCATCTTTTTGGAAATAAGGCAAAGATGAGTGCATGCTCCGAGTTGGCATGTGTTACAAAACAAACGATCGTCCCGGATGCGTAAACGCAATCTATTAAAAATCGTATACGATCTATTTGAATTTAAAAATATCCCGTAGCTAAAGGAAGCCTTACGCTAAGCCGGAAGTTGTGCTACTCAAGCGTAAACAATTATCTGCGCAGCAATTCAACAGTAGTTCGTTATTGTCGTTACACATTGAACTAGAAGTTTTATTGCAACCCAAATGAAATTTTGTCTCATATAAGCACCTAATTTATCATTCAAAACGGCCTAAAGTGATTAAAACCGAAATTATTCCTCTGCCTAATAATGAATTTAGGTCGGAGAAGAAAATACCTTTGCATTCGCCCGTGCGTCATTCTGTAAAGTAAAATGCAGCTAAAGTGAAAAGTGTTGATTTAAGCGTAATCCGCAAGTAAACCACAAAAAAACTACTGTTTTAATTCGATCCATCTAATTAAAGAAACTTCAGACGTTGATCTTATAGCAATAACAATAGTCCATTTTCCGGATTCCGACATTTCTGAGTTGTCAGAGGTTCAAAGTCAATAACACGCAGGCATGATGACGCAAAAAGTTTTGTAATACTTTAAGGATTCTAGATTCTAGTTACGGATACGAAACAAAAATCGATTTCTAAATGATTTAATGTGCGTATTAAGGCTTCTCGTTAACCAGTTGGCATTAGTATTCGCACGTCCAATGCGCCGACATGAAAACCTAACTAGGTTTAATTAGCGGTGACTTGATTGAATTATTTTCGATATTTAGCAATCGATATTAGATCCAGTGATTTAAACATAACCCACCATATTCATTGCATCTACAAGAAAGTGTTTGTTAGATTACGAAGAAGAGAAAACATAATGAAGAACAGGACGAGCTGAAATCGAAGGTATTTGAAGTGGTTCAATTTTACTTATCCACACTGTGAGACACGGAAGATGAGGCAACTGTTTAATCCCGTGCGTTGGCCGGTGCAGTGTGGTATCACCATATTTAGCATAACTCATGGTTATGTGGGGCGCTAAAGAATCACGTCACAAATTCTCCGTGTACATTTGAAACTGCGTTAATCTCACCTCACCACATTGGACTGCTAGGTCCAAGAGATCAACAACGAGAATTCGCCTATCGAGTCATAAATGCATTCAAACTATACAAGCAATAAGAAGTTAAATAGTGTTTGTTGCGGAGAACTAATATATATGCAAATACGTATTAGGTGTTGCGAACCTAATAACAAATTAGTTCAGTTGTGGCCAGAAGGATAAACTAAAGGCAGCATGAACGGAAAGTATAATCTCATGCACATTCGTTTCGTGCTTACTGGCGACTCAACAGAAGGAGCCGGTATTACGCCCTTTAACCACTATATATTTTGGTCAAGAATGTGGGATAATAGGACGGTACAATCTCCTAGACGAATGTGTAAACCTGCAATAGTGAAGCTAACATAATATAAAGTCTACGACAATGCGACTTCAACGCTAACTCACACTATATAATATATACCGAGTCTGTAAAGGATACTAAAACTATGGCTATTGTGTTAGAAACCGATACCAACAATATTGTACCGAAAAGGTACATGGTGCTAACAGAATGATTTCCGAGTCGGTACATGGTTGCAACCTGATGGATATCAATTTATGCTATAGTTCACCGAAATTGAGAATTACAACAATTTCTGAACACCTGTTACTCCAGTAAATCCATACACCTGGCCTTGATCGATATCAGTTATCACATTTCGCGGTAAGCATGACATCATTCAATTCAATACATAACAGTTAAATACTGTTTGTTGCGAAGAGCTAATATATATGCAAGTATGTATTAGGTGTTGCGAACCTAGTAACAAATTAGTTCAGTTGTGACCAGAAGGATAAACCAAAGACAGCATGAACGGAAAGTATAATCTCATGCACATTCGTTTCGTGCTTACTGGCGACTCATCAGTAGGAGCCGGTATTACGCCCTTTAACCACTATATATTTGGTCGAAGAATGTGGAATAATAGGACGGTACAATCTCCTAGACGAATGTGTAAACCTGCAATAGTGAAGCTAACATAATATAAAGTCTACGACAATGCAACATAACTATGGCTATTATTGTTCACAACTGATGCAACTCATTATTGTACCGAAAAGAATTACATGGTACTAGTACTATGGTTTCCGAAAATCGGTACATGGTACCAAACTGATGGATATCAATTTATGCTATAGTTCACCGAAATTAAGAATTACAACAATTTCTGAACACCTGTTACTCCAGTAAATCCATACACTGGCCTTGATCGATATCAGTTATCACATTTCGTGGTAAGCATGACATCATTCAATTCAATAAATAACAGTTAAATAGTGTTTGTTGCGGAGAGCTAATATATATGCAAGTATGTATAAGGTGTTGCGAACCTAGTAACAAATTATTTAAGTTGTGACCAGAAGGATAAACCAAAGGCAGCATGAACGGAAAGTATAATCTCACGCACCTTTACCGACTCGGAAAAAATAGTGTTAGTACCATGTACCTTTTCGGTACAATAATGTTGGTATCAGTTGCTAACACAATAGCCATAGTGTTAGTATCCTTTACAGACTCGGTATATTTATTATATTGTGGGAGTTAGCGTTGAAGTCGCATTGTCGTTGACTTTAGATGATGTTAGCTTCACTATTGCGGAGTTTACATTCGTCTAGGAGATTGTACCGTCCTACTATTCCATTCTTCTACCAATATATAGTGGTTAAAAGGGCGAAATACCGGCTCCTACTGATGAGTCGCCAGTAAGCTCGAAACGAATGTTCTTGAGATTATAGTTTCCGTTCATGCTGTCTTTGGTTTATCCTTCTGATCACAACTGAACTCATTTGTCACTAGGTTCGCAACACCTAATACATACTTGCATACTTACAAGTACACGGATTTTGGTGGATTTCACCATTACTTAGCTTATAACTAGCTGAGCTTCAGTAACGAAAAAATAATAAGATATAGAATTAAATAGCTATTGATTGTGTGGACGGTGATAACCATTCCTTATATAATGTATTAAAGATTGATATAAAAACCAATCTCGTTTTATATAAACCATCGCAAAACTACAGTCAATCACACGTAAGGACGCGTTTCGCCCTTCCATGATCAACGTTATAGCATGACGACAAACTGACTAACAAGGATCAAACCGAGATGCACATATAAGATATAGGCAATCAAATTTGTCTACCTTGTATACGCATCGCAGTTTGAACATCGTTAATCAGTTCGCTGGCCCGTAGCCATAGAAATTACGGCCTGACGACCGATGGGCACAAGCTATTCAGCCCGGGAATGGTAGGATGGGCCTTTCCTGGTCTAAGAGGGACACAGCCTTCATCCCGTTTCATGTGAAGTCTCAAGTTTGGTCTAACTGCGTAGTAGCTTTTATCGTTAAATGTGTAGTGACGGAAAGAGAGGAAGCGTGCCAGACGCGAAGGGCAAGTCACTGGCATCTGGAGAGATAGTGCTCATCCGTCCTGGTGGCAGACTATCTAAGAGAAGGAAAACACCGAATACAAACTATCCTCACTAGGAATGGGCGACCTAGTATTTTTTGCACTCCACATATAACCATGAACAATACGAATTACATTGACTACATACTGCATCGACCATCGTGTAGTATAAAAGAGTCGCCTTATCTGCTGAGCCGTGCAGGGTGGATAAGCGAAATCGGGCTACTGCAGGCAACTTTATCTCCTATTATACCTCATTTACTTCTCTTTCCATTTCTCAATCTAACAATAACGCTCTTTTAGATACTATGAATATGATTAGTGTTGATTATATCACTGAGCCCAACACAGGGCTGCCAAATATCGACAATAGTTTAAGTAGACTACCATTCAGTAAGCCTAAATTATGTTTTAACATAGGCGCATTTAATGTGCGAACATTAAAACAACTTTGACAACAAGAAGCTCTTGCACGTACGTTGGATAAATTAGAAATCGACGTATGTTGCGTATCTGAAACCAGAATACAGGATCCTACGTGCATTATAGAACTGGTTGCACCATGACTATCTACGCGTTATTGGCTTCGAACATCTGGTTCCACGGAGTTTTCTCAAGCCAGTAAATGGGGCGTTGGTATTGTCCTTAGCACACGAGCTGAAGCTTGTTTAATTGAATGGATCCCTTTAAATAGTCGACTGTGTGCGGCACGTTTAAATACATCTACTAAAATCAATGCAAAAACTCGTAATCAACGTTGCCTTTTCGTTGTATCTGCATATGCTCCTATCGATTGCAGCACAGACGAAAGCAGGGAAGCTTCTTACTCAGAACTAAGCTCCTTACTAAGTAGAGCACGAAGTTCAGATATAGTCTTGGTTATGGGTGACATGAATGCTCAAGTTGGGCGCAGATTTTCATTTAAGCGCCACGCGAAACGATAATGGTAAACGGCTATTGGATGGCTGCGCGGAGCCTAGATTATAATTAAGTATTAAAAACTTCAGACGTAGTGTTAGACGTTGTGTCACATGGCGTCCTCCAGCTCCCGGACAAAGGTGGACTCAAATAGATCATGTAGCAATTAGTTATAGATGGCGTGGTTGCATCCACGATTGTCGTTCTTTTTGGAACACAGTCGTGTCGGAACATGCCCTTATTAGTTTTAGATTTGAATTAAAATTTTCAGGGAAAATAAATAAGAATTAACCCCAAATTGATGTAGGCAAACTCGAGCAACCGTCCTTCCGACAAAAATATGAAGAAATTCTAAAGTCTAAGCTAACTGGTCTTGATGGCGAAAATCCGAATTTACTTTGGTCAAAGATAAGTTCCACAATGCACAATTTAGGTACTACTGTATGTGGCATAGAAGGCCTCCGTAGAAATAATCATTGACTGTCAGTAAAATCTATGAAGATACTCGAAGCAAGGCGCAAAATTCCACATGGCTCGGCTCATAATAATACTCGTCACAATATAAGACGCCAACTTAAGCGCAGTCTAAAAGTCGATCTTGAATCCTTTTGGACCAGAAAGGTCGTAGAAATGGAAGCGTTCGCGTCAGGTAACAGTCGCTGTTTGTTCCAACTTATTCGCGCAACAGGTCCGAGAAAATGAAAAGTTAGCGAAACTATAAATGATAGTAACAACCATTTAATAACCGATAAAATAAGTCGTCTCGATAGGTGGACTGAACACTTCAAAAATCCACTTTCATGGGCACCCGCGTCAGTTCCGATTTCTGAAAGGATGTCTGTACCAATAGTGCGGAATGCTAGTCTGGGAGAACCATCAGAGTTAGAAATACGGGATGCAATCCTATCTCTTAAACGTCGCAAAGCTGCAGGCCCTGATGATTTGCTTCCGGGATTATTTAAGGATGGTGGCGATATAATTTCGGGAGCGTTGACTAAACTTTTTCGTACTATATGGAATGAGGAGACGAAACCACTTGATTAGAATCAATCGACCATAATTGCTATCTTCAAAAAAGGCAATCGTAATTCGTGCGGTAACCATCGTGGTATAAGCTAGATTCCAGTCGTATCTAGGTTATTCGCTTTGGTTATCCTACGTCGTCTTAGCGCTTCACGTGAATAACAAACTAGAGAATAACAGGCCGCATTCCGCTCAGAACGAGGTTGTATAGATAATATTTTTAAGTCAAGGGAAGTTCTAAAACATAGACATTTATATCACCGTGCCACAATAGCCATCTTTCTAGACACCAAGGTGGAATTTGACTCGGTAGATCGCAATGTTTTATTCCATATATTGTCGAAAAGCGTGCCTACAAAATTTGTTAATATTATACGCGATCTCGACACAAATACTTCTGGTCGCATTAAGGTCTACAACGAATTAGCGCACAACTTTACAACCGCCAGTGGTGTTCGTCAAGGCTGTCCACTTCCAACATTCTTCCATACATTCAGGATGCAAGTGTTGAAGTTCTCCCAGGCGGTAAACTAGTCGATCTTGACTATGCAGACGATATCGCACCATTATTCGACAATCGAGATGCTGCTCAGGCAACCTCGAATAGATTAGCAGACGTATGAAATTCGCACCCTCTAAATTTAAGATACTTTTACAGGATCACCAACCACTCATTATAACTTTGAGACTGCAGAGTGAAGACCTGGACATAGTTGACAGGTTTAAATATTTTGGGAGCTCTATCAATAATTTAGGCAATATTTCTGACGAGGTGAGAATGAGAATCGCGAAAGCTAGAGTAACTTTCTCGAACCTTCGCCATTTATGGAGAAACGGGAGTATTTCACTCTGCCTTAAAGTTCGTGTTTACAATGCGTCTGTACGCGCAGTTTTACTATACGCTAGTGAAACTTGACTTCTTAGAGTTGGCCATTTTAGACGCTTACATGCATTCGACTATCGTTGTTTGAAAAGCATAGCACATTTTGGTTATCAACAACGAATAACCAACGTTGACACCTGTAGACGTATTTTTGGATCTACCAACAAGTGCTCCTCCTTAGAAAAACAAATAAGGCTCCATCAACTTCGATGGCTCGGTCACGTTTTGCGTATGCCTTCAATTCGATTATCTTTATAAATATACTAATAGTAACTAGGTACTCTTTCTTTTTCGTTATCGTAAATTTAACTGATAATTATTATTTTTGTCGTTATTTATATTCTTTTATAATATCTTATGGTTATATAGCATTGAAACATTAATCACAATTAGCTTTTTTTACGGTCGGGCATGATGATGAATCAGTTTGCCATTGTGCTCTGATGATGACCGATGAAGGTCGATACGCCTCCGCATGTGTGTTGACAGGAGTTTTGCTATTGTGTGTGCCTGGTTACATATTAAGAGATTGGTGTTAATCTCAAGCACGAAAACGTAATTTAAAGAAATTAATAAGATAAAATAACATTATCACCCTTAAATAATCTGGGTTTCATTAAATAAATGAGAGCAAACAATATGTAGAAATATAATACACATATTTAAAACAGCTTGTATTAAAACAAAAATGCTGAAGTAACCAATTATCGCTCGGCGAGCGTTTAAATGTTGGTGTCTCTTTGATGCTCGTTCTACGTTTCTGTAAATCTCTATTTTTCCTCTTCAAAAGTATGCTCAAACCATTGAGACTGTAACTTCAAGCGACATAAGTACGTTTTTCGTATAACAGGACAGACCCAACTTAAAGCAGATTGGAAATATTCTCAATGTCAATCAGACAACAACCGACAACGGCTATTTAACATCTGGTTATCGGTACTCGTTATTAAATTACACCTGTTCATCGCCAATTGACCACGTTAATACAGTAGATTTAATGAATGGCTTATTACTGAATTGAAGGATAACAATAGCTATTCTCATCAATTATAATTTATTAACTCAAAGTTGGCTAAGAAAAATGAACTTCAGGAACAGAATTTAAAAATTTAATAAGTAAACTCACCGATAGAAATAAGCATTGAAAGGCCTGTGTCGCGGCTAATAGCATGGAGGATAACAAGTATAACTGATGAATAATATAACTCTGCAAGCGAAAACACCGTCCTTCGGAAAAATATTTGTCGCTGATGGCCGAGCAATGCAGGCATTCATCTGATCTAGTAAGGGAATTTCAATAGCCAAGCTATTTTAAATCTAAGTTTGTGTGCGCGCGCCTAGCTTACAGTGAGTTGTTTTGAACTTTAATATTCAGATAACTAATATCAGAAGTTGGTGCGTTTTTGGCAAACATCAGTTGTTCACGCATTGTGAGGGCGGCGGCTTAGCCCCATCACGCAGTGCTAAACGACGAGCACATTGCTATCGCAGACTCCGAGAACTCTAGAGTATGCACATTCCAAATTTCAAAGGATGCCTTACCGATAAGTGATTTCAACTACCACTAATAAGTTAGGTCAAAGAGAGTACAAAGATATGTCCGTGGATGAAATATTCTTTCGAAATATGATATTTAAAAGTAACACTTAAGCCAGCTGCGTCAGTAGAGATTCAAGAGTATCCATAAGGCAATCCTGAGATGAAACATATGGAGGGTTACGTAAACTGTAAGAGAATGAAAAAACGAATATTGTACTAAATTTAATCAAATAAACCAATTTCAGCAAAAGTTATACATTTCCATACATTGATGAAGGACAAGTTTACTGGTTCCATATAAACAACTGCCTAAAAATAAGAAAGCAATTGGCTAATTATGTCATTTTTCCACTTACGCGGATATCTGTTGATCAAGTGAACGACATCCGACTTCGTAAGCAGGGTACTGAGCGTCTTTAGTCCCGAGGCTAACCACGTATCCGACCTGAATGTGATTTCATCCGAACTTCTAGCCAAATCGTTACTCCAGTTTGAGTTAAGAATAGGCAAGGCTTCAGGTAATGGCGCATACGCGTAAACCGGCTTCGATGGGTCGAGCACCCGCTTTCTCCGTCCAAATGACAAGACTGGTGTGCTTGTAGGTAAATTTTCGAATTGTTGATTTTCAAATAATTCGGCTACGGGAAGACAGGCGGCCAAAGCCAGTGCAGGATTTTGGCTCAACAGCTGTGCTGGATTGTCAACATGCATCAAGCTAAGAGGACGCAGTAGATGCGCGCGTAAAATACTCGGGGTCAGCATATCACATCGCAAAGCCAGCTCATCTGATTCATTAATAGCGTCATAAGCTATAAATTCTGTACATTAAATTAAGTCGAAAGAATTAGACACACATAAAAACAAACACACACACAAATATATATATATATATATATATATATATATATATATGAGCAACATCAACCGAAACATTTACCCATAGAATTAAAATGAAACGACTTCACGAATGCCTAATACACAATTGATGTTAGTTTATGGAACAAAACGTCTGTTGAATATAAATGCACAGGGTAAACTCCCTGCAATCGAATCGTCCAACATCGCCTATTTATAAAAAATGTCATAGGTGATCAGCGCGCCAAGTAGGTTGGACTAACCGATAACTCAAGAAGCGAATTCAAAAGCATTAGAGACCAAATACAGCTGGCATAGGAAAGTACTTTTCCGCAACAAATGAACACAGTAATTAAATCAAGGTTGCGATCTTGACATAACCACCTGTCCCATTATGTGCATAAATTTGTCAGTATTATTAAGAATTTTATAATGTAGAAAAGGAAATTCATCCAGCAGTCTGGCTTCGTCCTTATTAGGAACTCTTTACGTACTGTCAAGAATCTGCCGCCGAAAGGGCTCGAACCTGAGCACGTCTACTTAGGAATCTGATGTTTTAACCACTGAGCCACCCTGCACATATAGTTTTCGATTATCAGGCGGATTTCAGGGTTTTTTTTCTAAGCAAAAAACAAAAAAGAATTAGACAGCGGATGCGGTTGTATGCAACATGCTTAATTTTCAACTAAATAAGAATATCCGAACTGTGCGTGCACGTGTGTTTTTGCATGCTTCAGCATGTACGTTTTACGTTTCCTGAGTTTTGTTGTATACTTTATGTGTTTAATCCCAATTTATCTCTCTGGTTTAAAAAAAACTGACTAAATAATGTGCCATATATCCTAGACAAGTTGAAAATACATAGCCTTTATTAATTGTTTTTAGACCCACCACTCACTCCAAAGTTGCGACTGCAGAATGACGATCTTGACATAGTCGACAGGTTTACATATCTTGGGAGCTCTATCAATAGCGTAGGCAATATGTCCGTCGAGGTGAGAATACGGATCGCGAAAGCTAGAGTAGCTTTCTCGAACCTTCGTCATTTATGGAGAAACGCGAATATTTCACTTTGCCTTAAAGGTCGTGTTTACAATGCATCTGTACGCGCAGTCTTACTATACGCTAGTGAAACTTGGCCTCTTAGAGTTGATGATCTGAGACGCTTACAGGCATTCGATCATCGTTGTTTGAGAAGTATAGCACATGTTGGTTACCAACAACGAATAACTAACGTTGACATTCGTAGACGTATTTTTGGATCTGACAATAAGTGCTCGTCTTTAGAAAAGCAAATAAGGCTCCATCAACTTCGTTGGCTCGGTCACGTTTTGCGTATGCCCTCATTCCGATTGCCCAATAGAGCGCTGTTCTCTCATCCAGCACCAAATTGGCGTAAGAAACAAGGTGGGCAGATTTTGACATGGCAGAAACAATTAAAGTCACTTACATCCAAATTGGGTAGTATAGGATCCACTCGTCTGCCGGGATGGGGTCCTCGTGCACATCACAGTTCTTAGTTAGAAACCCTTAGCGATATGGCAGCGAATCGAGCTCAGTGGCGATCTTGTTGCAGATGTATAGTAGAATCATCTTCGTAACTTTCTTTTCTTAGTAGGGCAAAGTTAGCTGCGAGGTTCGGTTTGTTTATGACGTGATACGGTGAAATCCGCAAGGAAGCTGTGTTGCTGATGTCGCCTTGCCCGAATGCTAACTTGGCCATAATGGTGTTGTGGAGAGGTTTAGTTTGCCTCATTTCTGTGAGTTATCTTGATAAATTTACTCATAGTAGCAAGGTTTTCCTTCTCTCTCTACCCCTCTCCCTCTCTCGTAAATCTCAATAATAATTTATCTAAATTCACTTATATACTTTTTTTCACTCCTTATGGTTATATGGCAGTGAAACATTAGTCACTTGACTTTTGTGTGGCTGGAAATGATGATGATGATGTTTTTAGAGCTCCTTTATAATAACTTTATACTTCTGTACACGACTTATTTATAAATTCAAATTACAAAAGCATAAAAATTGCTTAACTAAAATTTATATATATATATATATATATATATATATATATATATATATATATATATATATATATTGCGACAATCTCCATAGATTGACTCTATCGAAATCAAAGAAGACATAATTGTTGAATAAGATGATATTTATCTTTTATTCAAGTTATGTATTTAGATTTAAACTTCAATAAAATGATACATTACAATTATTTTATTTAAAAGCAAAAGGAAAATTACAATATTTCTAAGTACATTGAACATCAACGAGAGTAGCATACTTTAGCCACACTCAACACTACTTATCTCATTTTAGTGATAATAATGTCACCACTGAATCGAACATATAATCTTTATATCCTTTAAGCACAAAACACATGCGCCAATGGAATTACACCACGGTTACGCTGATTTTTACAATTTAACTCGATTTTTGTTAATCAAGCTTGTTTCTATGCACGCCATGCCTAATATTATGACAAGATTCTATCATATATGTGTTGCCAGTACAAGTTAAACATTGTATTTTATTAAAATCTATCCATTAAAACTTTAATTCAATATCATTTCCCTAAGTGGCGTGGTTTCTGTTATATATAATGATAGATCGAGGTGGTTAGTTGAAACTGTTGGTAAAAAGCGATGTCAAATGGACGCCACCTGAAGGAAAACCTGAACAATCAGCAAAAGTTGTATATAACTGAAAATTACACGCAGTTGCAAGACTCTGAAAAAAACGAAGCCTGATTCGAGCCCCTGTCATGGTTTACTTGACTAATTGCATTTGCTATCCTTTACAATGTCTATTTTAAGCAAACAAAATATAAACGTGTGTGTATTAATGTGCTTTAGCGTAAACCTAAAGACAAATGGTCAAATAATAAGTGAAACAGAGTCATCAAATCAAAGCAGCCACCTTCTCTACATTGAAGAGGCATCGAGTCACTAAAAAATTCCACTAATTAAATGTCCCCAACTACGCTTCTTTTTGTTTCTCACTCACACAAACATACGCATACACAAACGACATCCCCACATCACGCTATCCCTCCTAAGATTAATTGTTTTTGCACACAAAAATTGTAATACATATCAATATATAACATACTTGTTGAGAAGAGGCATCAGTTTTTTAGCTTAATGCTGATAATCAGATCGAGAAAATAGTTACGCATGTATCATCGAGTATAAATAAAACAGTCGTCATGATAAAAATAAATTATTTTCTGTAATGAACATTAATCTGCATGAGGGTTGACATATTTGAGTTGAATCTTTTATCGCGAATTAATCAAAATAAGAATGCAACGATACTCAATTTAACAAACATTAATTGCACGCAAGAAATAGCACAACCAAATCCACTTATAAGTTCTGACGTGAGTCAATTGCCAGTCGTGCTCTGTTAATGATCAAGGTAGACCCAAGCGCTTCATTACTTGCAAATGACAGTTGTTTCGCTACATTATACCATTATTTAAATTGAAGTATATTAAAAGTCTGCAATTCTAAGAATCAAAATCTATTTATTGTAAGAAATTTAAGCCCTGAGAGCATTGAGTTCACAAAGACTACACAAAAATGCACATGTCATACCTTTCAAATCGGGTGAAACAGAAAATCGTAAAAGTCGGAGTACCGAAGAGCGATTCAGATCTGTTTGTTTTAGAAGCGGCTGAATTATCAAATTTTCTACATCTCTGATGATGTTCTGCTCACCATCCGTCGAGATATTGCCAATTGAAGCCGGTCTACCACGCCTAATGCAAATAAGACTGAGCATTTTTAGTAGATTATGGCGTCTGCTGATTTCCTCCGTCTGGTTCACACCCTTAAATAGATTCTTGTTTGCATTTTTTCTATCTTCGCAATCGTATCTTGATGACAGTAAGTCGTTTAAGCTGTTGCAATCCGCCGTAGCAGTTGTCGCAGTTCTAGAACGACTGACGTTACTATTGGCGAAATGCATAGTCGAAGAATTATTCTGACCGGGTTCATTATCAGAATACAATGAGTCAGCCACTTTGCCAAGTGCAGCTGGACTTGAGCAAAAACGAGCTCGGACCTCGGCATGAAATATACCACGAGAATCGCATACGAAGCCGTTCACAACTAATTTATATGCACGTCGAAATGCTGTCATCATTCCAACATCTATTGAAATAGTTAATGATGAATTTTAAAAACATTATCAATAGACCAATAATTTATATATATATATATATATATATATATATATATATATATATATATGTGTGTGTGTATGTATATGTGTGTGTGTGCGTGTCTCTGTTTGTGTTAGAGAGTATTTTAGAGTGTGCCTGTGCGTATAAGTGAGCAGTTATTGAAATCCAGAAATTTAGGCATACTAATACAAAATAAATAGAAATAAAACTGTCTTGAATACGGAAACAATATGTGCCAAAATTTGGTTCTTCTATTTTGTTAGATTTGTGTGGAACATTTGAAATTGGGTAAAGGACTACCCAAAATACTGGTGGCAAACCGAAAAAATATGACTATATTTTAAATGATCAATGCACGTGTGGAAGGCGTCAGAGTGACGGGACCAGTGAGAACCAATCGATCAGAGAGACTGACACGTTGTAAACCGGGAAATGTAAACGAATAACGATTTTAACGACCCGCAAGCGTCAACCAGGTACCGGCAATTGTTAAGGGCGATATAATAAATAGTTTTTACGCTGTTGAAAATTTAGTGATATGCGTGGCTTCAATGGCGTGAACAAAATTATTCCGGGTAGGGATCCCAGTTGCGACAATTATGGCCAATATAAATAAGTGGCAAATAAGGACGAAAACAGTCTAGCGGATAAACTGTATTTGCGATCTTATGTGACGATTATTTTAAATCGATAAAATATAAATAAACCAAATCTGCATTTTTACACACTTTATGAATTTATATATATATATATATTCATTGTTCCCTTCTTGTGTGCAAAAACAAAAAGAAATTTTATCAGATATAAGAAAATTTCTTTTGTTTTTACACAAGAAGGGAACAATGAATTATTAAAACTCGCATTTCAAAAGAATATATATATATATATATATATATATATATATATATATGTGTGTGTGTGTGTATGTATAAAAAACAATTGTTACGTCAATTATTTACACACATATATGCATAAATATGATTTAGGTATAACCCAGGCATAGAACGAGGCAGTAAGGAAATCTATCTACTAATTCATGAATCCATTCTTATTAAGCAAGTACTCATTAAAAGGCAGAACCAACGGTTTACGTTGTACTAACTATATTCCTACAGAACCACGAGGATATACTAGTCAGCATTGAAAATTTAAATTCTCATTCACGTCGACACTTTATGTATAAAAGCTTCCTAACTGAAATTTTAATAATAGACGCGCGATCAGATTTAGCATAATTACCTGCTCCAAATTTAATCTTCCAAGTTAATTGTTTTCTGTTCAAATTATTCTTCTTAATGTAAAAGCTCATTTCGAGCTTCTTCAGCCAACCACACACCAAACCAAAATAAAAAAAATGATAAGGCAAGCGAGATGTCTTATTTGGTCAAAATCATTTATCCATTCACTTAACTGATTTCATAACAACTATTGACGTTTCACAAGATAGGCGTTAGTTCTGTATGCGCTTATGTCTATAACTGCGAATCGCTTCGTTAAACATAATGACATAGGCATTTACGACCATCTATATGAATTTTGTATTAGGTGTTGCACAACCAGTAACAAATTAGTTTATATATGACCAGAAGGATAAACCAAAGACAGCATGAACGGAAGTATAATCTCATGCACATTCGTTTCGTGCTTCCTAGTGACTCATATGTAGGAGCCAATGTTACACCCTTTTCCAACTATATATTTGGTGGAGCAATGTTGAAAAATGGGACGGTACAATCTCCTATGCGAATGTGTAAACCTGCATTAGTGAAGCTTACTTCATATAAAGTCTTCGGCAATGCGATTTCAGAGCCAACTCACAATATATATATATATATATATATATATATACAATACCACTAAAGAGTACCAACACTATGGTTGCCGGGTCGGTAAATGATACCAACACATTGGATTTCAACGCATGCAAGTTCTTCAAAATTCCGAATTACAACTACTTCAGAATATTTGTTTCTGCAGCAAATCCATACACTTTGACTGTGATCAATATTAGCCATTACATTTCGCGATAATCATGACATCATTCAATTAAATATATAACAATAATATACTGTTTGTGATGGAGAACTAATATATATGCAATTGTGAATTAGGTGTTGCGCAACTAGTAACAAATTGGTTCAAATATGAACAGAAGGATAAACCAAAGTCTACAGGAACATGGATTACAGTAATCTCATGCCAATTTCTCTCTACATGGCAGTGGACACCACACCCAAGCTGAGTATTTATTAGGTAACTTTAGTTAGGAGAAATAGTCTGCATAGCCAACTAGACAGATGCATATCAAAGAAATAATCGATTTAACTTCGCGTATAATGAATCATCGTGTGACGTCAAAGCATGCACACGCTATTCATGTTGTAAAGATGCAGAATCGGTATATATTGAAATAGAATTAAAGACGCAGTAAGTGATACTAGCTCACTGATTTTTTAAAGATAGACAATAATACATCAGTTTGAGACATCGCGCGATATTTTCTACTTTTGTATGCCAAGAAGTTTTCTATCATTCAGTCAATGGTAGTGTAGAAATAACCACCTTTGCCATTGAGAACGCAGCAAAGGTCCCATCTAGAGCTCGCATGAATTCAACAGAGTCCTCGCAAAGGTGCACATATTAAGAAGCATTCATAATTGAACATAAAAAAATAATTGTATTTTTGTTTTACTAAATGAACATGCTTTATTCGAGCAAAATCCTATAAATAATTTATTAATAATAAAGCATTTGCGTTACGTTAAACAATATGGTTTCGGACGGATTGGAAAAATTAGTAAGATTATTAACTGCACAAGTGAACACCTTCACTGCGGAGATGGGGATAATTAAGTCTCGGCTGGATGACGCACTAATAATAAATTCGGAGGGAATCCGCATAAACGACCCAACCAATATAGGTGAATTCAACAGGCATTTCAACTAACTGAGACAGTACTATTTACTAGAAAGATAGTGTGCATTCAAGAGATAGAGGGGGAAAACACAGAGTCGGGGAATGATTTTTAAGGAACTTTTAATTATTAAATGATTAATAATACTACACACAACAAAATTTTTATCCAATATTTTAATTGAAGATTTTTCAGCTGTACAGCTATAGTCGGCTTCTCCGGCAGCGTTATCTGAAATCTTGCTAAAACAGAAGGAATAAAACAGCTCATATCATGGATAATAATCATAATGATGCAGTCATTTATTTTTATGGTGGCTGATATCGTTTTCCGTGGTAACATGCCAAAATTCCAGAGAAAACTAAGGACTAGTAAAGCTACTTCCTTAATACGGGAGCATTGTTCTAATTTTTGTATCAATTTGGTCAAATGCTTTGGACTCTTCAACCTTGGATGACAGACCATCCAAAAGAAGAAAAACTTTAAATGTCAACTATACAAACGATGCAGAGAATGGGTAACATTATATACTTTATAGTCAAAATATAAGTGTGGCTATTTTTCATGACTATGCGACTGTAAAGGATCAGTTTGGAACTGTTGATGAGACGCATTAGTAAGTGCGACTGACGGTAGTTTTACTGCTGCGCGACTGGATAAATAACACGAAATCTTTGTTAACCTAAAGTACACAAACTTAACGATTTTCATCAACACTCGCGCAATTAATGGTTGCTCAGTTGAATAACTTGTGGCGAAAATTTCGAAAATATTATGTTCGGGAACGCATAGATATTTTACAACTGATATTTACAGTCAAGTCCATATATGCAAGACTAATAGAAGGGAGAGAAACAGATCTGATTTTGTTTATCTTAAATATGCCCCGTGATATGATTCTCTTTAGTCAGTGTTCTGACGTGCCTTCATGATGACCATTGAAAGTAGAAATTCATCAGCATGTATGATTGGCGGGAATTTTGCGATGTTATGTGACTGGATGAATAAAATGTGATTGGTGTTTGTTTACATTTCACAAGCTTGATTTGACAGATTTCTCTCACGTCTGCCTCAGGCTCTACTATAATGCACTGAGTTAGACTGTAATCTGTTATTTAAAGCCGAAAACTTAGTCCACGAAAACACAAACCAAGTGCAAAGCATGAAATCGTTAAACACCTGATACAAATAAGCATACACAAACAATCTGGCGCTAAAATGGATCAAACATAAATAATTATGTAAAGAACACAAATTGGTCACTCACAATTTATTTGTCAAAATTAGTTGCATTCATATACAAATGTACAAATAAGGAAAAGTAATACAAGTTTCAATCTAGTGTATAATCATAAATGAACAAATCAAATAATGGAAGTATCAGTAAACGAGCTAACAGCCGCATAGACCAATGGTAATGTAAAATATACATGAATACATAAATTATATTCAGGCGCAAATAAGGAATTAAAGAATAATTTATAACTTAAAATTATATGATATCATCATTTAGCAAGAAGAAATTAACAGATATGAGGACCTGATGACATTGCTCAGTTTCAGCATAACAACGAGTTTCAACTTCTGTGTAATTAGAAACAGTTGACTTACAATGAACAAAGATAATTTTTTGTACATAAAGACATCCACGTGGCTTAACTTGGTCGCTCCGAAAATAAACGTTCCTCAACAAACTTTTGCCACAAAAAACGAATGAAATCACGAAAAACTCATTGTGTATTTCAGCAAATGAATACGTTTCAAATTAAGTCGAATCAAGCATTCGTACATATGAAATCTGTTTCTCTAACAACTGATGAGTTCCTTATAAAGACGAATCCGGTCTACTGGATTACATTTTCTATATTAATGCGGCAGGGTTACAGCAACAGATTCTGAAGCAGACGTATCCGTGTTCGAGCCATTTCCGCAGCAAATTCTGGAAGTTCATGATGAGCTCCCAATAAAGACAGAATCTGTCTACTAGATGCGTTGACTTTTCTGCATTATGCATATAAAAATGCATGAACATTATAGCGCAGGTGTTTATATGAAGATAGCAACCTCGATTTAATTAATTTTTATCACCGCCCACGTAACCAATGTTCACTTAAATATGTGTAAATAAACTTCAGTTAAGAAGTTGAATTTAAACATTTCCAAAAATAATTCAACACTGGGCAGTAATTGCTAAGCAGAAACAAAAAACCAGACAACAATTGGAAAAAAACGTCAATTATTTCTCCTCAACTTCTTTTAATCGCGAAGACATTCGAGACTATATATATTGGTATAATATTTCCTCGTGTTTTTTCACGTTTGGTTTAAATTGACTTATTACAGGAATAGTATGAAAATTAAATAAAGCATAAGATTTACGAAGAAAAACTATCATTTGTGTTATAAAAGTCTTGACAGAATACAGAATAAATTTCTTTTTGCAAAGTAAATTTTTAAAAGTTCAAAGAAATTGACTAGTTTTAACATTTTTCATGTCCCATATTTCCTATTGACAATATATTCAATGGGCTATATATATATATATATATATATATATATATATATATATATATATATATATATATATATATATATATATATATATATATATATATATATATATATATATATATATATATATATATATATATATAGCTGCCTTGCAGTCTGCGCTTGGATGTGCAAAGGCTAGAGGTGCGTCCTCGATCAAAAAGCCGAGTGGTGAGGGGACATCACTTGTACCAAATTCCCGAGAAACTCCATGAAATGTCACAAATACCGTTCATGCTACGGCGTCCCCGGCAAGCGACGCGCTCTGTATCAGCGCGAAAACACCTATTTATTTCGGGTGTTGGAATGTTTGATGTTCCGAAATGGCTGCCAACCGCCCGGCATGGAGAGGTATAATCCGGGATTTCTATGGAGCCGGCTTATCCTCCAAAAGGAGTCAGCCGCAGTAAAGTAAAGTAAAGTATATATATATATATTTATTTATTTGTGTGTGTGTTTTCTAATCTTATGACATCTGGTCATTCGTGTATTATCAGCTAATGTTGCTTATGTGGGATAGTAATAACGTCTGTTTGAAAAGTGTGTGCACGCGTTTCTGCTATCTTGTTTATTTTGGTTCTGTAATGTTCAGGTACGCGTATTTTGTGGTAATTGTACGGTTTCTATTTCTTGCAAACCTCGCAATCTTTTTCTACTTCGCGGTACATCTGTTTCTAGCCTATTCCCTTGGCCGCCTCACTTTGTTGTTGCCTTATTGCTGATGTTACATCCCTTGAACTATGTACAGATTGAGTTTTTTATTCGCTGCATATATATATATTACTTCTTTTATTCGCGACCAGTCAATTGCAATATTATGCTGATGAAACTTTTGAACAATCGACAAGGGATTTGATACACAGTGCCTCATAAATGCTTCAGAATTTTTCTGACCTCGATTTGTGAAGAATTGAGAAACTAACAATGTTTACTTGGTACTTTGTTGGATAATATGATCAGTGATTGTCGATTTGGCGCACGATTCTACATCTCTCTGGATTAACGTTTGGGAAAGGTGTTGATGGATTCTGATGATTAACCGCATCTTGGTTCTTCTAATAGATGTGCCACCGCACATACATTCAAAGAAGTAAACAATAAGAGATTTGGAGGAAGAATGCAGTTCAACTTTAGCATTACAAATGTTAAAATCAGTGTGTGTATTGAATGTGATGTTTAGCGTGACAAATGGAAAGATTGTTCACGTCATCCAGTTTATTCATCTAGTTGTTTTGGAGGTTAGAAGATCTCCTCCGAAAGTTAGATCTTTCTGATATCTTCTGTAACGCGAAATAGGCAAGGTCTCATAATAACATCAAAGAATTTATCCGGATTATTGTTCATTCGCAATGTCTTTTTCAAATGTGCTAATTCGTCCTCGGCCTTGTGCTCCGGACATACCTTCTTGATTCGGTAACCTAATTTATCTATCAGGTTCCTCTTGAAAAAATTGTGGGACAACGCCGTTGTAATGAATGTGTTATCCCATGAATTTATGTTGAACATGTAATTTAAGTTTTAGTATAGCTAAGCTTAAACGAAATAAAATTTTCAAAATCGTTACAAGAGTATTCACAACTAAATTTACCTTCATCTATTCAATGTGCGTGGCTTTCTATCTAAAAAACAATTAATGATTTATGACTGAGAAGCACAATTGATATTATTTCAATTATATATATATATACATACGCATTTTCAAAGAAAAGTTACTTAATCACAAATTTTGCATAACAGTTTGGAGAATTAATTTTTAAAATAAGAATTATTTGTGTTTTTCCCAAGTTATGAAATCCAGCTTACGTTTCAAAAATGCTAAATCAATCCATTCGCACGGTACGTAGCTTAGGCACTATAAGAATATCCAGTTATCGGCAATGCGCTTCATTAGCAGTGTTTCCAATAAAGTTCCAAAGCTGTACGAATTAAAATAAATTCAATGCAAAACAAATAAGGTTTCATTTAATAAATTTCAGCTTTGTCAGACGTTCAGCCAGCAGTTGAACGCCTTTTGACGCCATCATCTCGATTTGAGTGCTTTGTTCTTTGGCACCAGCAGTCTCTGAGTCAACTAATTCGTTAGTGTTAATGCCCATTTCATTAATTTTCGGCTTCAACGCCAGTCTTAATACAAGTATGGCCCATTCAACGGCCAACGGACTACAAGGATCACGTCTTGTCATATTCAATAGGCACTCAAATGCACAATTCGACAATAACAACGCATGATCCACAGTTTTTCTATTGAACAGATCGATACTGGAACAACAGAGATTCTCAACGGCTGTTTGCTCGACACGTGTGTACGTTGATAAAGTCGATGCTAGCCAATTCTTTTCAGTTGTAATTGAATTCAATTGATGCATTGCCAAACAAAGATTAAGCCAGGGAAAACATGACAAAAAGCCAGCAAGACAACGTAGCAGATCTTCCTTGAAATTCCCGGATTGTATTAAGAAGCCAGGCGAATCACGGGGGATCTGCACAAATGCCATGTGTATGCAATTTTTAATAAGAATATTAAAAAAACAAAAAAATCATTTAAAAAATTTAGTCTAGCCTCGAAGGCTTTTTGGGTTTAATTGGTTTTATCAAAACTGAAATGTTGCCTTTAAGTTTCCTTTCTTACGAGAAATACAATTGCTCCCGTAGCATCCTGCATATTGCTTACGCCTTCAGCCTGCCAGGAAACTGTAAACTAGCTCACAGATATTGCATTGAAAAGGCAACATATATAAACATATATGCAAGTATGTATTAGGTTTTGCGAACCTAGTAACAAATTAGTTCAGTTGTGACCAGAAGGATAAACCAAAAGCAGCATGAACGGAAAGTATAATCTCATGCACATTCGTTTCGTGCTTACTGGCGACTCATCAGTAGGAGCCGGTATTACGCCCTTTAACCACTATATATTTGGTAGAAGAATGTGGAATAGTAGGACGGTACAATCTCCTAGACGAATGTGTAAACCTGTAATAGTGAAGCTAACATAATCTAAGTCAACGACTATGCGACTTCAATGCTAACTCACACTATATAATATATATACCGAGTCTGTAAAGGAGACTAACACTATGGCCATTGTGTTAGTAACTGATACCTTTCTTGAAATCGATGAGTACCGGATACTAACACTATGGTTTCCGAGTCGGTACATGATACCAACCTGATGGATATAAATTTATGGTAAAGTTCACCAAAAGTGAGAATTACAACAATTTCCGAACACCTGTTACTCCAGTTAAACCATACACTCTAGCCTTCATCGATATCAGTTATCACATTTCGCGGTAAGCATGACATCATTCAATTCAATATATTACAGTTAAATACTGTTTGTTGCGAAGAGCTAATATATATATACAAGTATGTATTAGGTTTTGCGAACCTAGTAACAAATTAGTTCAGTTGTGACCAGAAGGATAAACCAAAGGCAGCATGAACGGAAAGTATAATCTCATGCACATTCGTTTCGTGCTTACTGGCGACTCATCAGTAGGAGCCGGTATTACGCCCTTTAACCACTATATATTTGGTAGAAGAATGTGGAATAATAGGACAGTACAATCTCCTAGACGAATGTGTAAACCTGTAATAGTGAAGCTAACATAATCTAAAGGCAACGACAATATGACTTCAATGCTAGCTCACACTATATAACATATATACCGAGTCTGTAAAGGATACTAACACTATGGCTATTGTGTTAGTAACTGATACCTTTTTTAAAATCGATGAGTACCGGATACTAACACTATGGTTTCCGAGTCGGTACATGATACCAACCTGATGGATATAAATTTATGCTAAAGTTCACCCAAATTGAGAATTACAACAATTTCCGAACACCTGTTACTCCAGTTAAACCATACACTCTGGCCTTCATCGATATCAGTTATCACATTTCGCGGTAAGCATGAAATCATTCAATTCAATATATTACAGTTAAATACTGTTTGTTGCGAAGAACTAATATATATGCAAGTATGTATTAGGTTTTGCGAACCTAGTAACAAATTAGTTCAGTTGTGACCAGAAGGATAAACCAAAGGCAGCATGAACGGAAAGTATAATCTCATGCACATTCGTTTCGTGCTTACTGGCGAAATTTAGCATAAATTTATATCCATCAGGTTGGTATCATGTACCGACTCGGAAACCATAGTGTTAGTATCCGGTACTCATCGATTTCAAAAAAGGTATCAGTTACTAACACAATGGCCATAGTGTTAGTATCCTTACAGACTCGGTATATATATTATATAGTGTGAGTTAGCATTGAAGTCGCATTGTCGTTGACTTTAGATTATATTAGCTTCACTATTACAGGTTTACACATTCGTCTAGGAGATTGTACCGTCCTATTATTCCACATTCTTCTACCAAATATATAGTGGTTAACGGGCGTAATACCGGCTCCTACTGATGAGTCGCCAGTAAGCACGAAACGAATGTGCATGAGATTATACTTTCCGTTCATGCTGCCTTTGGTTTATCCTTCTGGTCACGACTGAACTAATTTGTTACTAGGTTCGCAAAACCTAATTCATACTTGCATATATATTAGCTCTTCGCAACAAACAGTATTTAAATATATAAACATAGACTATATTATAAAAACAGATTCATGCACTGAAGTAAAAAAGCCGTTTGTTGTCAGATCTCAACAAGACTGAAACATTTGGTTATATATATATAGGAAATTTTGGAAAGCAGATGAAAATAATCAAAATCTTCAGAGGTAGATCAGCGTATAATCCGTCATATTTTTGATGGAAGACACCAAAAATAACAAACCCGCATACACCAGAGTCGGGAATATGTGCCAAAAGACAATTGATAATAAAACCTATTCTATGCTGATGCAGAGCGCGCACAAATACGCCCAGTAGACTTCCATCGGTCTTCATTGGTCCATGTGTGACGCTTAAGCTTTAGGGCAGATTATCTATTAAATTTTATTCCGTAATTTCCGGTTGCGGGAAAATTGATAGCACTCGTAAGTCGGTAAAATTTTGAGTCCTTTACACTTCCAAGTGCAAAGAATTTGTTTGCTATTGATTGATTGGTTCTCACTTGTTCCGTCACTCTGAAGCCGTTAAAAATGAGTTTTCTTTTCAAATTGTGCGTCAAGCAATATTTTTTAATTCTTTCCAAATTTCCAGGACTTCATTTCCAGTCCCCTCTTGTGAATTGACGTCATACTCACAGAAACAACAACTTGTGGCAATTCAACGATGACAGCGCTGTGCAAGGAAGATCAACATTTGAAGATTATCTATTAGGCTTTGCAATGTAAGTATCTCTTGACCGATATGCTAGTCAGTCTATTGGCGGTCAACGAAATGTACAGGCACGAAATCCAAATACTTGCCTCTATCAGACAAGGATTTCTTTGAGCATTCCATAATGTAACGCATTCGCGCCTAGTACACAGTCCCATTGTAAGAAAGATTCAGCCAGGTATAATGATATTAATCTGTCCAATGTTGTAACAAATGCCTCGCTTGGTTGTAAAGCTACACACGGTCATTTAGCCCATGTACGATCTAGCGTAGTCAATCTACTCTTACGTGTCTCAAACGTGTTTACATCAACTGATAACAAATAGAATTTCTTTTAAGTTTTCATTTTTTGCCTTTGGCCGAATGCTACGTTCGGACAACCCAGTGATTGCCAATAATTTCAACGCCAAACTAGTACGAGACTGCGCGAGTAACACCTCTGTAGGAAGATTGACTCTGGTTGACAATAGGTGTGGCAACGGTACCAGGTTCTCCAATCTTGCTCTTCAACCTAGTAAAGTCGTGGTAAATTCAATTTTCCAACACCACAGGCTACATCTTGCCGTAACGCAAAATGATGTGAATATTGCAGAGGAGACAGTCACATGGCATCGTACCCAGATCTGATAATAAAAGAACAATTGTTTCTCTTTATACAAAAAAGTGGGTCTTAATCACAGATTTCCATCTCATAGATGCGCAACTGCCAAATACAAACGAACACCTAATTTTAAGACGCCACGGAACACACACCCATTCACCTGGTGGTAAAAACATTCTCGCAAAATACAAGTCATGGCTTGCACCTTAGTTATGGAGGATTATCGGAGACGATGGCATTTAGTGTACACACAGTATTAGGAAATCATACTCAGCACCGCCTTACGGCAATAACTACTTTGAGAAAAAAGCCAAAATTAAAAACAAAACAAAAAAAAACAAAATGCTAATTGACAAAGTTTCGATTTTTACGACATATTTTAAGTAAAATTTGATTTTCCATCCTTTATAGATGCATTGCAGTTTCTCCTCACTAATCGGTTTGCTTCTGTGCCCTGACGATGATAGCGGATGGTTAAAACGTGTCAAAACGTGCGACTGATTAGATACAATGTGTTGGTGTTCATCTGAAGCTCGGAAAAAACGATTTAAATAAGTTGACTCTCCGCAAATGTTGCTTACATCTTTTTTGTGAGCACTATACTGTGTATCTGTGATTAGAGGCCTGATGATTATTCCGAAAATGAAGAGTCGAAACGTCGCCAGTCAACGAGGATTAGATCGTGCCTCATTTCCAGTTGTTAATGTGAACGATGTTGAAGCCTTCGAAAGAAGGGGACGAGTCCGCACCCAGTCAGAACGAGGATAAAATCGATGCGTACTTGGAAATGGGGATCAATCGGATCTTTGCGAAACGGCTAGTGCAAAGCAACAATCCGCGAATGCAAGTCGCGGCGAATCAACGTATGAAGCTAGCACTGCGCACCCACCATTCAAATCATATCTGTCAGATTTACATAAGTGGTATCTAAATGTCTAGTTGTAGAGACTGCAGAAATGTGCCGAAGTTATCACCAATGTTCGTGACTGTTTAGAAATTCTGCAACCGACATTCTTAGTCAAGTGCATTGTAAGCAAGACTTACAATCGATGGTGATATTAACTTAAACTGTTTTTTCTTTAATGTAAATCGGGCGTTGGTTAACAGAATAGTGCGCTACCGGCCAGTATGATTGAGGGTATACCTAAAACGTGACCAAGTCAGCAACCTCCGTTGAGCCTTATTTGCTTGTTTAAACAAGCGCACTCATTTACGAGTTCAAAACTGAGTCTACGGCAGTCAGCATTGCTAAATTCGTAGCTAACCTACTTTGGCTATGAAGCGATAGAGTGAAAATCGTAAGGAAACTGTGTTGCTGATGTTGCCCTGCCCTAATGCTGACTTGGCATTAATGGTGCTGTGTAGAGATTTAGTTTGTTTAACTTCTGTATTTTATCCAGAAATATAAACTCATAATAACTAGGCACCCTCGTAAATCTCACCAATAATTTGGGTGCCTAAATTATTTATCTTTTTTCGTTATTTATAAAAACATTTTATATCTGTTTCGACTATTGTGGTTATATGGCAGTGGAACATTAGTTACTAATGGATTTTGTATGGTTGTTCGTGATGATGATGACGATGATGATGATGATGACTTTGGCTAAGCTTCTCAGAGAATGGTGGTCAAATGCATGGACGTGTCTAAGAATTTCTACCATTAAAAGTAATTGGCTGTGTACATGCTGTATACCAGGTATTTACCCGAAAAAGTCAATAATGCGATGCAAAACATGCGCAACTCAATAGGCTTCTATTAGCTTGACACAAAGTTGAAATCATGCATAACTGTAAAACAAATATCAAAATCTGAAAATTTTACTTCAATGTATAAATACTGGAAGACACGCATACATACTGTCTTTATCTTACCTTCATTTTTAAAATTTTGCTCGCCATCGCATTCACTCGTAATTCTTGACCGCGAGATTTAGCATTTTCAGTGCTCTTCAACCTTTCGTCCCATTCAATAGGGTGCACATTTTGTTCAATTTTCCTCAGCAAAACCAAAATATCGCAAAGAGATATAAACATTTCCAGTAATTCTTTTTTGTCAAAGAAAGTGGCATCTAAATCTCTTAGGGCCGTGGGAGTAGTAAAATCACCCACACGCACAGCATTAATATCAGAGTTACTAGCGTCTTCTCGCAGTTCTATATCTTCAACTGTAGAAGTTGATTCGAAAGAGGTAAAGAACACATCTGCCAGGCAATGCACAATTCCACGTAAGAGACATGACGGGAACAGACACTGTTCTGAATATATCTGAAATCATGCGCGTAAAGTAAATTAAAATGCGTAAAAACATGGTATATCAAAAATTGACAGTTTCAAAACATGCGTACGCACACCTAATTAGTTTAGCCTAAGCATTCTACAAGGTAGCAAACGTGATATAACTGTTGGAGAGTGATAGCAAAAAAGATTAAAAGCACGGATTGAATCCATGATCATTGGATTCTGAATCCCAGAGCTTAGACTCACGTAGCATGATGCACAAGTTGTGTAGGATTTTCAGTTTAATGGTTTTGCGTCATCCATTAGTGTAGCGTCCAACCCAAATGTCCAAAGAGCCGACCTCTATCGATCATCATAGAACATTCGACGTATCATTTGAGGAAGCAACATTGAAAGCAGATTCAGAATACCCTCTCGATTTTCCAAGTTAAAAATAAGTTCTATCAGATACGGGAACCATTCCTTTCTAATTTTCTTATTAAATATTTACGAATATATATATATATATATATATATATATATATATATATATATCAGGAGGCAAAAGAAACAGAAAATTTAAACGTGGAGAGTTTGAAATAAGAGAACAACCACTCAACTGCGTATATCGCCTCCAGTTCAAGTTCAATGCTCGAACATGTTTTTCTGCGTGCATAAATCAGGCTACAACTTTTTAACCACAGAGCTTCATATGTGGCTAAATTATTTCTGCGTTTGCATCTAGATATTATCTTAAAAACCACATCTAGAGACCATGCGTGTTAGTTTTTAATGATAGGTTGCGCAGTTACAGACGTGTATCCACCACTTGATTTGGTAAAGGTGTTTAAGTTAAAATGTACTTTCATATTGTTAATAAATCGTCGCGCCGATAGGTCTACGTAAGTCGGGCGACAACTTGCACATGTATGAAGTTTGAGATCGACATTAACAAATAATTTATTTTAATTGTGGTAGACGCCAATGCATTACCTTAAGTAGTACTCGCATTTTATCTGTATTGAATGTGCGTACTAATGCTTACTTTTGCGGTCTCAGGAAGACAGCGTCCTCCATACAAGGCTGCTTATGCAAATTCTTTTATTTTCGGGACCTCATGATTTCCGTTTTTAATGGCAGAATTTAATTATATTAATCAATTATTCTCACGAAACAAACATTGAATAATATATTAAATACAAGCCATTTAGTGTATAAGCTGTACAACATTATATAGAGGCTTATGATTAATATACACTACTGAGTGTTTCAAAGACGCCAGAACCGCACCCGTGTTAGTGAATAAAACATTTTATAAGTCTATTTTACTGGTAATGGTCCATCGCGATGAAATACCAGACTGGTCAGCTGAACTTTTCCTACTAACTTATTCACGTTCCCTATTTGATACACTAAATATCAAATCGAGAATATTAGAATTCCGAATCGTATGCAAATCCACAATCGAACTAGAACGCAATTAAACACGCGTAAATTCAAAACCAACTGAGATACATGTCTTCCTTGGCTTCTCAATTTTCGCAATAAATTAAATGGCATGATTTCCGATAGATTAAGTGTATTCGAAAATACTCGTATTATAAATTAGACATCACGGTGGTCAGGTGCCTGTTTTCCAACCTCGCTATCAGGAATATTATCATCATCATCACGCAGAATCATATAAAAGCCAAAAAGTGACTGATATTTCGCTGTCATATGACCAAAAGCCGTTCATGGTTACATGTGGATTTTAAAAGAGCACTAGGTCGCCCATTCCTAGTGCGAATTCTTTGTATTCAAAGTTTTCCTTCTTTTAGATAGTCTGCCAACAAAGGCTGATATGAATATGCCAGTGGCCAAAGTTTCCTTCAGCTGCCGAAACTTTCCCTTTGTGTCTGGCACGCTAGCCCTCATTCCGTCAAACACATTTAACAGTAAAAAGTATTGTGCAGTTGGATCAAACTCGAGGCCCTACATGAAACAGGATGACGGATGTGTCCTTATAGACCGCCAATGTTCAAGTTACCATTCCCGGACTGACTAGCTTCTGCCCGAATGAATAAAAAATAAAAATACTCGAATGCATTAAAAAAAAGAGTATTCCAGAAATTATTTAAATAGTGTCAAAATAATTTCCTCCATACAAATAATAAATAAAATAAACTGTTAGTTTATTTTTATATGAGGAGTTATCGACATCCACACTCCTTGTACAATGCCTCAGCAATTACTAGGAGTTCCGCAGGCATAGATTGATCCCCAAACTGGTTTTTTTAATACCATGTAGCAGATACCTAATGTCATATATATATATATATATATATATATATATATATATATATATATATATATATATATATCTCTCAGTATTCAGTGAATAAACACACATTGAATAGATGAGGGTAAATTTATCTAGGAATTCTTCCTATTATGTTGAAAATTTAATTTCGCTTAAGTTTAACTACACAAGCATAAATAAAATGTTGAGTTTACATTGGTTACAAAATGAATGAATTAAAGTTTGTTGAGGTTCTATTATTCATGTCATGTTTGTGGATGGATCGAGATTCGTAATGGCTGGCTATTCTATGAATCTGTTTATGTCGCTTTCTTTTAAATCGTAAGGGATCTAGAAAGCAATTGATGTAAACAGACACATTTATTAGCTCGCCAATACAAATCTCGAATTTTCCGAATTTAACTTACGTTTTTGTGTGGTTAAGCTTAAACGACATTAAACTGCCAACACATTAGATAGAGTATTCACAAATAAATTTACTTTAAATCAAGTTTGCGAGCTAAAAGTAAACATCGATCCAATTTTCTATTTAACCAGTGGTCGAAAAACATAGTAAAACTAAGACAAAATTCTATTCAATAAATTAAGAAGCTTTATTAAGATATGAAATAAAATGGGCGATGGTTAGACAAGAATTTTTTTAAAAATTATTCAAATAAAGAATAATCAGTATATTGAAAAATAGAAACCCTTTAGTAAGCGCTGAAATCACTAAGTCTTAAAATCAAACGAATAGTTATGGGTGAAATTTAGAAAGACTATATTCTCAATAATAGATTAGCCATTAATTTAATAATAAGTGTACCAATAAGTCAGTCTGAATCCGATGTTCTTAATCTTTTACTGAAGCTAGCTTCAGTTTCTAATTCATGCAATAGTCTTTTCCAGTCATTAGCTGATACGGTATTCCTAACCGAACCTATCTATTTTTCAACAGTTGTTCAGTTCATATTATTCCTAGATTTAATTTCGATAGATTCTCTCATCAATCTCATAACCCTATTACGAATACATATTGCTATGCGTTTGCAATCATCCCAGTTAATAGTGTATCCAGTCTCCACTACATGACGAGCAAGATCAGATTTAACAATATATCCATACTTACATGCACTTCTATCATTATGCACATAGCAAGAATACCGTCAGTCACACGTACTGACGCGTTTCGACCATCCATAATCATCATCAGAGTACGACGGCAAACTGGCTAGCGAGGATCAAACTGCAATATATGGAAAGAAAAATTAAAAATGCGGCTCTCTCGCCTCAAGTGGTGTCGCATACATTTTACTTGACGAAAATTGTTGGTTACACAATTTCTATGCATTCACGAAAATTAACTTTTTTCAGTTTTCGCCATATATATATATAGGCAATACAATTAAGCAATTATTAATTATGCGGATTAAGGTGTAACGGCTCAAGAACAATTCGCCGACATATTGCGTAAATGAAATTCAAACTTAATTTACGCGGTACCAATTAAAACAAGCGAAGTTTGCCGTTAACCAATGGCGAGCGAGCTTTCGATTTAATGCTATACAAGCACGATGAATTTACCATGCCAGTCAGTTTTCACGTTTGCTTTCTGTGCACTGCATGTGCGTGGTGTCTCCTGTCGTACTGACTTTTCACCTTCGCTGACTTCTAGACTTGCTTCACACACAGAGTCAATTTCAGTCACGCCAATCTTGTTGCTGCACAACTAGTGAGACGGAGCAACATCTACATAGTGGACCTTCATGTGTGCCAGTTACCACGTTGTTGTCGCAGATCTTCAACGAGACAATGCTCAGGCTTCAAACAGTCTTTTGCCGCTGATGTCAGCGCGCCACTAGAAGGAACAACAGCCAGTCAACCAGAGCTGGTCTCAAGTGAGTAGGAATATTTCTAGACACTGCTACACAAACTTTCTCGGCATTTGCCGGAGAACGCAATAATGGCCCTAATAAGGGCCCCCACCAGTACTAATCTCAGCCATATTGGCACCTTACTGGCTTGACGACGTCGTACGGCATTTACTTGAAGCCGGGGATTTTGACAAAGGTAACAATTATTCAAATAAAGTTTGCGAGCTTGAAGTAAACATCAATCCCATTGTATTTAAAGCTCTCAAAATTGATTTGAATAATTTTATCACCACCCGCTCAATAATTGATTGTTTAAATTTATTTTAATCTATTCAATGTGTGTTTTCCTTCCTGCTGAAAAAATAATGGCTTATTAACGAGAAATATGAAGGATATTGTTTCAATATGCATAATATATATATATATATATATATATATATATATATATATATATATATATTGGAACCGAAGGCGAAACAACTCGTTGCTGAAAAGATATTCAAGCGTGAATATAAGGCAAATATGACTGGCAAAAATACAATGAACGATGAGAACAGAAATCGTATTCTGTAAAAATACAAAATATGACGTGACCATGCAAATGACAAGATCGATGTTAAAAATGATGTGATTATTAGACTAAAATACACTACAAGATAGACTATATACAATATCATAATTGATACCAACGACAAGGTAACTGGCTGCCTCAATCTGCATTGTGGCGAAATATGACATCGGATATGCGTGAAACAGCACAATTTAAATTCATAAGATGAAGCACATCAAATCTATTATCAATAGACTAGCAAATCTAGAAACTTGTAATGATTTTATTAGTGTGGCGCTCTGATTACAATAATCCAATCAAATACGGAATAATAGAAAAGTCCGTAGCATACAAATCGACAATGATGAGGGATATTTCTTGAATGCTAGCGCAGTGCGATCGCCACATGCAGAATATACACGATTTTCTTTCGTGGGCAGTCGCTTTGCACTATCAGTTTCGCAAAAATCCGATTGATCCCCATTTATAAGTACGCGGTGAGTTTGTCATCGTTGTGGCTGGGTGCTAATTCGTTCCTCTCCTCTGAAGGCTACAACATTGTTCACACTAACCACTGGAAATGAGGTACGATCCAATCTTCGTTGACTGGCTAGATCGTACCTCATTTCCAGTGGTTAGTGTGAACGATGTTGAAGCCTTCGGAGGAAAGGGACGAATCAGCAGGCAGCCACGACAAGACGACATCTATGCATACTCGGAAATGGGGATCAATCGGATCTTTACGAAACTGACAGGACAAAGCAACTACCCACGAAAAAAACGGTGGATACTCTAAATCATGAGGGAGTTCAATTAACCATTAAACAGCACTGTTTGGGCTTTGAAATGAAACCGATTACATTTACAGTGTTCATTGTCCTCTAGAAATAAAGAATACAAATAATTGTGAATTTTATTATAGCAGGACCTATGGGGCACAGAACGGTTATACATTGGAATCGAATTAGTCAGAGATTGCTTTAGAATACGGGTGGCCCCTATCAAGCACGCCGGGAGTTTGGTGCGAATAAATCGACATCCAGCTACTCCAAGTGATATTATCATCACGAAAAGGCTTTGCAATGGTGGAAGACAATAATACAGGAGTGGCTGGATGAATAAAATGCAATGCTTTGGTGAGTTAATAAAGAAAATGTCGATTCTTACAAGATTAATAGAGCATGAACAGCCGTTGATCAACCAGATATTAAACACTAGCCTTTGAGCAGAGAAAGGAATAAAAGATATTGAACAGGGCCTGATCTACAATCTACGCGTATGTATAAATAGAAAATAAAGTATAATAGTCTAGATATTTAGATAATTATTACAAATATCCACAAGTAAATTGAATTTAACTCAAATGGGAAAAGAAGTTGGCAGAAACACTACTTGTCAATTTGGTGTTTAGAGTTGATGCACTGGTAGGATGAAAAATAGGAAATCAGTCAGTCAGGTGTAATTCTACGTATGGTAAAACATTGGGAGCATCAACAGAACGAAAAGTGACATACACTGAAAGAAAAATGTAATCTTGCGAAATCCAGATTGGTCCCACCTACAAAATTGGTGTTTATCTTTTTAGATTGATGGAATATATGGCTTGTGAATTTTGCTTGGTATTGATTTACTTATCGATGCGGTAAACTGCAGACGCTTTCGCCCGGAAAAACGTTCGACAGCGAGCCTCGAAAAAGTCTCAGAGTGGTGACTTATGCCTAGATATCTTATTAGGTTAAATTCAATTTGTATGTGACACAGACTGGGGAATATGTCATCACGAGACTCATAAAATAAAATATTCGTTTAAATAAAGTAATTAAACCCCATATAAAGTGAAAAATATACTTATCAGCAAGAGTCGAAGGTGAGAATTAGACTATGACACCAAATATGACAAGCAATAATTGTGTATTATGCGTTGCGAATCTTGTAACAACTTAGCTCAAATACGACCAGAAGGATAAGCAAAAGACAGCATGAATGAAAAGTTTAAGCTCGTGCACATTCGTTTCGTGCTTACTGGCGACTCATCAGCAGGAGCCGGTATTACGCCCTTTAACCACTATATTTGGATGATGAAAGTGGGAACACTAGGACGGTAAAATCTCCTATACAACTGTGTAAACCTGATGTAGTGAAGCTAATTTCATATAACGTTTTCGGCATTGCGACTTAGAAGCCAACTGACTATGTAAGATATATACCGAGCCAATAAAGAGTAACAACACTACGCAATTTATTTTCAAGAAAATAATTGAGAGTAAGTTTATTGAGCATACAAATTTATTTCCTCAATGCGTAAGAAGATTTCTAGAGCTAAATTCTTTGTAAGTTTACATTTGATTGCTTATTTTGCCTTTATTTTGTATGATGAGCTGCAGGCTGATGCAAGCACTCGGAAATGAGCGCTGAAATATGTCAATCCAAAAGTACGAACTGAACAAAATTAACATTGTGAGCTATTATGATGAGTAATTTTAGCCAGGCATCACTTTCTTGGCTATGTCGTGAACGAACGTTGTTCATCGTATGCTATTTGTCATTTCGCATTATTTCCAACTTGTGCCAATTTAACCCCTCATCAATAAGGCCATGTGCGAAGATTTGAGTATTTATGATTTTACTATATATAGACAATACAGTTAAACAATAATTGATTGTGCAGGTGGTGGTAACAATTCTTTAAATCAAGTTTGCGAGCTTGAAGTAAACACCAATCCTATTTTATTTAACCAGTCGTCGAACAACATAACAAAACTACCGCCAGCCGCAACGCACTGACGCGTTTCGACCTTCCATGATCATCATCAGAGTACGACGGAAAACTGACCAGCGAGGATCAAACCGCATTGCATTAGTGTTTACTTCAAGCTCGCAAACTTGATTTAAAGAATAGTGCCTTGCGACTGGCAGTAGTTTTGTTATGTTGTTCGACGACTGGCTAAATAAAATGGGATTTGTATTCACTAAGCTCGCACACTAAAAAGAATGATTTTATTAGTTGTACCGTGTCGCGCGTTGATAAAAACTATGCCATTTGTGTAGCTGTTCCTCGTTAAATTTGTTGTCGGTCTGAGTGGGGCCGGATACTGGAATATTTTTTTATATATATATATATATATATATATATATATATATATATAATGTCTGCGTTATGCTATCGAACAATTATATTATTATAAATTGAACTTGATGTAACAATTATTAAAATAAAGATGGCGATCTTGATATAAACTCGTCTTAGTATATACATATTTTTTAAGTATAAACTAAGAATTGTATAATGTAGAAAAGGCAATTCATTCAGTAGACCAATTTCGTCCTTATTGGGAACTCTTCGCGTATTGTCAAGAATTTACCGCAGACAGGGCTCGAACCTGGCTGGGTCAGCTTCAGAATCTGCTGCCAATGAGCCACACTAATGAGATTGGCGTTTATTACAACTCTACAAGCTTAATTTAACTAAATTTTATCACCACCCGAGCAAAACAGTGTTGATAAATTAAATAACATGCATGAGTACAGAAAAAATATATAAACACGTCGTCCTAGCGATTGTACAAACATGTTGCAGCCGCGATTTCAATTAAGGATAATGTTCTTGAAACCATTAAGGGTGAGAGTCGCAGTTAAGCCATTCATAAATATATATTCATTTTAGTCCGCTACCTGCTAATCGGTTCTCAGAAAACTTTCGTTGACGAAAGACGAAGCTCGAATCTATTCATGACTGATGAAAGGTTTGGTATTGTGCAGCTAGTTAGAATGAGATCGATGCTTAATTCGAGTCCACAGACTCGATTTCAATGATTGCCATAACCTCATGCGAAATTCATGATTGATAACATAAAATACTTACCATTTTAAGGGCATCGATTGAACCATCGGTTTCGAGTAGGTTTTCACGCATATCTGAAAACTGTTTCATAGCCTCCGATAAACTGGCAGACAACAGGTGTGGACTTGAAACAGTCAAATCAGGCGATGAATCAAATTGACGTAGCAGCACATCCACAGACAGTCGTAGAAGCCGATTCGTCGTGATAAAGAATGACTGACCTGAATGAAAAATGTGCCCAACAGCAGAGGTGTTTTCAGTGCATGTACCGCAATCCCTGTTAGTAGCAACGGAGGGCACTAAAATTTTGACAAATGCCACAGATTTGAGTGGAATGTTACGAGACAATAGGTTTGTTTCTGACGAAGTATGTGAATCGCCACTGTTACAGATTTCATCAGAACATGAATCCTTCTCACTCACCGACACACTATCATCCATTGGCATATCTATTGGAAGGTTAACATCGTTACTTAGATGCAAGGCGAGTCCCGCTGCACTGCATATTAACCAGCATGGCATAAGGCAGGGCGTACTGGTGTTACTTGTGTCCAATGAAGCTGAATAACAGTAGATTGCGAAGCCTCGCAACAACATGGAGAAGTTTTGCTGTCTGCCCACCAGTGTTTCATAGGAGGCAAACTGCTCACTTGCCCTATCGAATGACTTGGCAGGTATCTTGGTAGAAACGACGCGAAATAAACCCTCAAGTAGACCACTTGTAAGCAATAGACGGTCAATACGGGGGTAGGGCAACGATCCGCCTATTGAAGAAACGTGCTTTGCTGCATGAAGCATCAAGTTATACACCAATAAAGCTGAATAGCTGGACACACGTTGCCTAGTAAGCAGTTGAGCGGATCTGGCCACAGAAAGTAAGTCATCGTGAAGAGCAAATATACCAGATTTTACATCGTCATTCTGGAAATCAACAAAAAACATATCCAAACAGCGTTGCAGTTCATCAGTCGCCAGATGGGTATAACTTTGATTCATTGTATTAGTCAACGCGAGTATATTAATAAGGCATTGGAGTGAAATGGCTAAAACCGGTCCAAATTCACCAGGCGGAATGAAAAATTCTTTGTCAACATTCTTCGAACTGTCGTTAGGTTGCCGGCACAATTTGAGCATGACATTGACAAATTCTGCAATTCTAAGAAAAGCAAATCGTGGCAGACAACGCGAACACGTCACTAGTGATTCTTCAGATATAAAATACTTAATGCAGTTAGGATCTTCTGTCGGTGCCTGAAAATCTTGACTCAACGCTGACCCAAATGTTCCACAGAGATGACAGCTAGCCGACAAGCGATCACACGATGATACCTTCAAATTAGAGGAATATTTAGCACCATTTGGATCAGTAGACAGCTTCTTTGCTTCAGTACAACCGTTTTTTTGTGAGACAGCGCATATTTGAGACAGCACACAAACCCATTGTCGTAAACAGCGCAACAAATCCGTAAAATCTGTGGATAATTCAGGCAGCGGACTATCAGGAAGATCATTCCGAATGAGCAGGTAATGAGAGAACTGATAACGCTTAGCATCTAGCTGTTCCAAAAGGCTAAATACTTCAGTACACCAATTAAATTTATCCTTGAAAATAATTTGGAAAAAAGTTTTAGCCAAAAATATCACACTTATTCTTCTTTAAAATAAATGCCATAGTCGAAATGATAACGAGGACATAACATAGAAAAACGTATTTATTTTAAACGGATTCCTTTATTGATAATTCTGCTGGGATTTAGTCGTAGAATTCCTCGAGTAGATGCAACGGTTGTAACCTTAATAGCATGGCACACGAAAACGAAGTCAGTCAAGCGACAACAGACGAAGCCCCACTTTTTGGCTGCTACTGAGAACTTTCAAATCAACATTCCAATATTTCAACAAATAAACGGCTTATTGTGAAGGGAGGACGGATTCACGGAAATTCTCTTACGCAAGATGAACCTGGAACCGATCGTGCTAACTTTATTTGGGTAATTATTAGCATACACAATTCAACATAAAACGTTTTAAATAGCTCCGCTTCGATGGGTTTTTAACAATCACCTTACCACTGTGGCTATTTACTTATTAGAAAAACCTATCTGCTCTTCGCCTTTGCCTTTTTAAAAATCCACCCATCCTTTCGTGCCTCTGAATATAATTGTTCACACCAAATCTATCATAGTATAACCTTCTTTTAAATGTCAAAAATTTCAAGCACCAAACATAAGAATTTTTTTGAAACATTGGCGTACGGCGTCATCCAGTCGCACCTCTACACCGATTTCAGACGGAATTATAGAAATGCTCCAACTCTTAAGTTACGTATATAATAGTTAGTTCATCGGTTATGAGAACTGACAATGAGAAGCAATAAATAGTTCGTATTATGAAGCCTAATTGTTTTCGATAAGCATTTCAAAACACTATAATTAAAAAAATAATTTTCCCGTAGGATCTCTAACATTTTAACTGGTTACTAATTTAATAGTTTTAGATAAATTATGGAAGGCATAAAAAGGATTACTTGTTAACACAAGAACATGCATATATAAAAACGCATATTCCATTAATTTAGATTGAGTTCAAGTACGAATTTGTTTTATGAGTTCAACTGCGGCGAGAGAACTTTACAACAAATTGATTTTGCTATGTTCAGTTCTAGGTGATTTATTACATTGAAGGACTATACTACGCCAAAGCTATTAGTTGTGGCATACTCAATTCGCATTTGAAGACAAAAGATACGTATGCATGAAATGAAACATGAGTGAATTATGAGGTATGCGTGTGTACGTCTAAGTGGTTCAGTCAGGATGAGATTTGGCGAATGCAATATTTTTATACTGCGCTGTAAATGCATAAATTTTGAAATAATTTTCAATTCAGCATAGCAAATATTTAATTCCACCATGCCTAATAAATTGTGTAAGGCATAAGCAATGCAAATAGTATTTCCACAATTCTTCATTTTCCAAACCAAACAGACTCATCAGAAACCTCTGGCTGATATATTTAAATACATTCTAAATTGAGACTTTCTGCTCCGCCACTTCAAAAGATGAAACTTGAAGTGCATCTGGATTTAGCTAATCTGTCGCTAACGCTAATGCAAAATTTAGAAATGGAAAAACTAAATAGAGACACTGATATAACTGTGAATCAAGATTACCTATGTTTAGTGTTCTTAAGAGTAGCGTCGCAGGTCTAAATGCGAGTTTAGTTGATCACCTTGATATCATAAAGCAGCATTTACATGAACATTAATATTTCTAGTAACGCAGTCGCATACAGCAAACATCACGCTGCATATCGTAAGTTAATAGGCTAAACGAAACACTAGCATAACAGCACATGTATATCATTAATTTTAGTAAAAGCCATGGAATAAAATATTATTAAAATCTAAGCTTGGAGAAACCAGCATTAAAAGAGAAGAAATTAACCATGGTTTTGAAGTATTCTCACTTCCACCGTTCATGAGCAGAAGACAGGCCGATTATTTCATGTTTAAAGCAAAAAAAAATGACAACTGTAGTCGACCAAGGCCAAATTGGAGGGTTTTCTGGAATTAGAGAAATTCAGTAAAGATTTGATTTTTTTACATTCACGGACATTCTTTCTGCATCCACATCTACAGTTTACACAGTCAAACAAATGAATTTTCTTTTCTACACTATACAATACTTAGTTTACACTGACAAATGTATGCACATAATGGGCAGGTGTTTATACCAAAATTAAAATAATTGTTATCATCACACGCGCAGCCAATGTTCATTTAATTATATAAATTTATAATTTAATACAGCTTACACATGCAGCGTGGTGTCTGTTCCATAATGACAGATTGGGGATGGTTAGTTGGAACTTCAGGTCTAAAGGGATGCCATATAGGCTCCATGTAAAGGAAAGACTAACCAACAAAACATTAGCTAGTATATAACTGAAAATTGTGCGCAGTGTAGTGTGCGGCAGGATGGCTCAGTGGTTAGAGCACCGGATTCCGAAGCAGACGTGCCCAGGTTCGAGTCCTGTCTGCGGCAAGTTCTGGCCAGTACATGATGAGTTCCCAATATGGACGAAACTGGTCTACTGGTTGAATTTCCTTTTCTACACTATACAATTCTTAGTTTATACTGACATATGTAAGTAATTAATGGGTCAGGTGTTTATATCAAGAACGCAACCTTGATTATAATAATTGTTATCACCACCCGCGCAAACAATGTTCATTTCAATACCACTTCCCCATGTAGCGTGGTGTCTGTTCCATAATGACAGATTGGGGATAGTTAGTTGGAACTTCAGGTCTAAAGGAATGCCATATAGGCTCCACCTAAAGGAAAGACTAACCAACAAAACATTAGTTAGTATACAACTGAAAATTATGTGTAGTCTGCGGCGAGGTGGCTCAGAGGTTAGAGAACCAGATTCAAAAAAATGTATTCTGGTTCGAGTCCCGTCCGCAGGAAATACTGGACAGTATTTGAAGTTCCCAATAAGGACGAAACCGGTCTACTGGATGAATTTCCTTTTCTACACTATAAAATACTTAGTTTGTATTGACTAATGTATGTAAAAAACGAGGAAGGTGTTTATGTCAAGATCGCAACCTGTACTAAATTAATTATCACCGCCCGCGCAATCCATTTTCCATTAATGATATAAATAAATAGAGCGCGAAGTTAATGACAACATCAGCGTAATTTCATGCCAAGTTGACAACGATATTTCTTTAACACGTATACGTCTAAGTTCCATCGTTCGCTTTCCATACGTTACATAACCAATTACATAGTATGTTTCAGCGTAGAATTGGCACTAACTGATGAACAACCAGTACGTACTAAGGAATAGTGTCACAACTTATGTATATCCTTCTTGTCCTGAACGAATCAATTTTACTAGGTACGCCTTGTTTAATACATTCAAGAAAATAAATATTGTGCGGAATTGATAATCTGAGCGAATGCTAACATACGAGGTCAAGTTAATTATCCAGATATAGTAAGTTGATTCAACAGGTGAAGCAATTATTTACCGTGTGAGTGGTAATAAAAATTAGTAAAATAAAGTTCGTGGACGTGCGATAAATGTCGTCACATGTTGTTCAACCAAACCACAATGTATAAATATGCGAAGAATCATAAGTTTGAAGCTCATTCCCAGCAGCTTCATATATATATATATATATATATATATATATATATATATATATATATATATATATATATATATATATATTGAACTTGATTGGAAATGACAGCTTTACACTTTCTATGCAGCTACAAAGATGACAATTTGCAGCTTTCAAAAGACGTGTAAAAGTAACACAATTAAGAAATCAACGATTGGGTGGTTGGAGGCCTACCTTAGTTTTAAGTCATCCAACACTATCGCGATGTAGAAAGAAGTTGGAAGTAAGAGATTTTGCTTTTATTACAAGTAGTCCCATAAAAATTGTACTTGACTAGAAATGGCAGCTGCACATTTTCTTTAAAGTCATATACATGATATTTGTCAGTTTTACCACAACTACCTACCTTCCACACAGCGTTACACCGGCACAATACACTAATGATTTACTGCCGCATGACTATGAAATTAAAAGTTATGCGTAGGCAGTAAATGAACACTAGGTCGCCCATTCATATTAAATTTATTTTAAATTAGGAAGAAATCGGTCCACTGGATGATTTGCCTTTTCCACACTATAAAATACTTAGTTTATACTGACAAATGTGTGTACATAATGGGTCAGGCGTTTAGTTCAAGATCACAACCTTGAATATAGTAATTCACATTGCTTAAGATGAGAATTGTTTCTAAAAGGAAACTCATATTTCCATGTTAATCACAACTATATATATATATATATATATATATATATATATATATATAATTAATCAGATTTTTTTTTTTTTTTTTTTACTGCGGCTGACTCCTTTTAGAGGATAAGCCGGCTCCATTTCATGGAGTTTCTTGGGGATTTGATACAAGTGGTGTCCCCTCACCACTCGGCTTTTTGATCGAGGACGCACCTCTAGCCTTTGCACATCCAAGCGCAGTCTGCAAGGCAGCAGTAAGCTGTATGGTTGCCGGTGGCTGTTGAGAGCTCATTCGCCATTCGGAAGTACGGGGTACCGTCCAGGAGTCCATGTAATCCTGTGGCTGTTGAACCCTTTTGTGGCGGGGAACACACGCCGCGTCATGGTGCCGTCGTCGGGCTCATGTGGTATTTTATAGGAGATCCGATTGTCGGTCGGAAATCCACCACGCCCTGGTGACACCACCGCCATAGCCCCGTTAGCCCATGTACGATCGGCCATCGAAACATGGTTGACACCGTCGTACCACGTTGAGGAGGGACTGTGTACTTCTTACGCAATACTGTACCCTAATCTGCAGAGATTAGCCACGAAAAAATAGATGTTACAAAACTAATCAACCATCGATTGTGTGTATGGAGATAACAGTAATTTAACTTAAGTTTGTTGAATTGAATTTAGAGCCAATCGCATTTATACAATTGTACACACACACACACACACACATATATATATATATATATATATATATATATATATATATATATATATATATATAGATACTCAATAAATTGTATATATTTTCTCTTCAAGGAAATTTCGGTAAAACCTGATTTAACTAGTCATTATCCCCACTCGCCCAATCAATGATAGCTTAATTGTATACCGAATATAAATATAGCGAAGATACAAACGTTTTTCGATCTTGATTGCATAAAAACTGTGCAGCGGAGACTTCCAATTAAGTATGATGTATGATGCTCAAATAGGAAGAGAGAGTCACTGTGGTCGTGCGGCTAGACATATCGTCGGCAACCATGTTTAATTAATACTAAAATATAACTTGTGTAAATTTCAATTGTTAATTAAATAGGAAATTCAAAAATATAACATGGTAGGATAATGATAGTTGTGAAAGTGCAGTAAGACATCGCAATGTCAGTCGTGTTTAATTATCTGTAAAATAAAAATATTAATTGGAGTTACATCATGGATTTAAAATTCAAATTAATAAAATTGTGTGTATACAGAAAATTTTGAATTTATATTTCGTCAGCTTGTTAGAAATGTTTAGCAAAATAATTAAATTGGACTAGTTTGATTATTACCGTTAGCCAATGATAAAAACTATATGACATGATCTATTAAGACGGACACAGTTTTGCTGTAATTATGTTAGCGGAAGAGTATAATTGTCTTAACGAAATGCATAACATGTTCATATTTAAATTAGCACGGTTATGTGATATTATTCTATTATACATTCTTAAAAAGGCTTTTACGAAACAGAGGATTATCTTCGATACGAAAATGGGTAGCAGATATATTTTCTGAATAAAAGAAATACACGACCAGATGGAGAAGCTTAAATTCTAGTATAGAAAATTGACTTTATGGGCGAGTCAGCTAAAGTTGGAGTTAGAAAATGCGGTTCCACTGAAGTCGTTCAAATCAAAAAGGCAACCAGGCTCGGGATTCAACCTGGAATCTTCATTTAAATTGAGGAAGCTAAGTATCCATTCCTCATTGAAATCTTAATTTATATCACAGAGGCAGTACTAACACACGGTGTCCCTTGCAATCTTCTTAAGCGCGGAAGTGACTGCTGGAGTGTCTTCACGAGTCATAAAAACAGAAAAAAATCACCAAGATTTTACATTAGCAATGTCGATTTGACCGCGTTTGAACGTCTCCCGGATATTGAACTTCGCGAGAGACCGCGGCAAAATGACAGACAAAAACTTACTCATTAGACGACCCAAGGACCACAAATTTCTGCATAGAATCTAATGTGTATACATGGTAAAAGTGAATGACGTCACCAAGCGAAACAGAAGCTTGCGATTATAGACATTTTGCATACAATAAATCGTGTAACATTTTTCTAAGGACGAAAAAAGAACACGTTTCGTGTGTTCTAATTTGGAAGGTGTGATCTCGGCTACAGACAAGAATGTTATAAAGGATAAAATAAAATAAGTGCGGATATTTATTATCATGCTTCAATAAGGCTCTGCTCAGATTTCCTTCGTGCAGACTGTAAAATTGACAAAGTTTTATAAAGCTAAAGCCTTCCGATTCGACAAATAAAATTGCCTTACAGCATGTCTGTGTAATATTAACAGAATAGTGATTTAAAATACATTAGCCTATTCGTAAAATAAAGGTTGTGAGAGGAGCAAACTGGATATCTGTGACTAATTTCAACGAATGATCAAGTGTGGCCTACTTCTAATTGTTACTGGACAGATTAATAATGCAGTCATCAGCATATACAATGCTCACTGTGATAGATGTACCAAAGGCAAATCACACGGTCTCATAAAGAATAAGTAGTGGCTCAAAACTGATTAACAAATTCCACGTTGATTTCTGACAACATTTAATTAGTCAAGAAATGATACATTCCATTCCAAACAATTTCGGATGAGCATCCAAAATTTTGAATAAAATTATTCGAAAATCAGATGAGGATAAAAACAATCCATAAACAATTGGCAGTAGTTCATGTAGACAGGTTAATAAAACACTTACAAAGTTAACGCCTGGGAAAACATCACATGTTAGTTTTCGATAAAATCGAGGTTTGCACCTTCACAATGAAGTTCCATACGAATAAACGGTAACAACATTCATTAAGTAGTAGTAAATGGTTAATTGAGCGGAGATATAAAATCATTAGGGGGTCGAAACAAGAAACTTCCGAGGAACAATATACCATACCTGTGTAATCAAGCAGCAATGGAGTCATCTCCACATAAAGGCTTCGGTAATATGACTTAAAAGTAATACAATTTGGAATATTCTTTTGGTTATATTTTAACTAACTTGTTGCAAGGTGCGCAATACAAAATAAATGTGAATATATACTACTTCTTCACAACAAACTGTATTTAACTATGATATATTTAAATGAAAATGCTATGATTACCGCGAAATGTGATAACTGATATTGACCAAGGCCAGAACCGACTCGGAAACCGTAGTCTTGATACTCCTTACAGGCCTGGTATATGTGATATATAGTGAGTTATCTTTGAAATCGCATGGTCGAAGACTTCATATGAAGTTAACTCCGCTACTGTTTGCATACACATTCGTATAGTTGACTGTACCGCCAAATTATTCCACATTCCTTGACCAAGTATATAGTGGGTATAGGACGTAATACCGGCTTCTACTAATAAGTCGCCAGTAAGTACGAAATGTATTTGTGCATGGGACTATACCTTTCATTCATGCTGAGTTTTGTTTATCCCTCCGGCCCTATTGGAATTATTATTTTACTGGGTGCGTAACACCTAATACACAAATGCATACATGTTAGTTTATTCTATCCTACTGATTTCAACTTGTCTGTTAAAAAGAAAGAACTCAGCAATTTCTGTAAACCACCGGACTCGTTCATTTATTGGCACCAAATCTAGGCTTCTCAATTCAGAGTGTTTTTGGTCCTTATTAATTTTGATGAAATATAAAAGGTGAAAATAATGTGCCAATATTTAAAAATTTTGTTACTAAGCAAACATAGTTATAAGCAACAACATTTCTGTAAACAAAGGCTACCCAGTTATTTTCAGTAAACAAATAACTATGAAGTAGTAGCAACTACCTTGTTTCTCGTTTAAATTTTGATCGTAAAAACGAATTTGCGTTTTTATTTTTTCATACTTGGATCGTTCAGGAACAGATAATTTAATAATTGTTTTTTACGTCTAATCTCTTTCCAGATTATGCATTTGCTTGCAGTGTTGCGTACGAAGAACAAAGTCTATAACTTGATTAATTAAATATATATTTAAGTGTGATTAACATGGAGGCCAATCTTAAATTTGAGGGCATTGATCATCATGCAGAGCCATACAAAGGCCAAAAGTGACTAAAATTTCACTGCCATATAAACATAAGTCGTTCATCGTTATATGTAGACTGTAAAAGAACACCATGTCGCCCATTCCTAGTGAGGATGGTTCGTATTCGGAGCTTTCCTTCCCTCAGGTAGCCTAACAACCAAAGATGATGAAGAGTATCTGCCCAGATGCCAGTGGCTAAAGTTTCCTTCAGCAGTGAAACTGTTGTTATTTTAGAACTCAACTTTTTTATAATACAAAATCTTTGATTTCTGTCAGTGTTCAAGCTTGTCAGTCCGGGAATGGTAACATGAACCTTGCCAGGTTTAAAGTGACAGCCCTCATCCTGCTTCACGTGAAGCCTTGAGTTTGGTCTAACTGTGCTTGAAGAAATGAAAGCAAGCGTGACAGACGCGAAGGACAAGGACATTGATAATTTTGTTCAAGGTATTGTAGGCATGAACTTAACAGATATGGAAGAGAAAACTACTATATCAGATTCCTATAGGCACACTAAGACGGAATCTGTCTCGGCATCTATGAGGCTTTCTTTAGCTAATAGGGATGGAGCCTCTACACCAGTCTGTTATAAGAATAACTAGGCGTCTTATATATTTTAAAATAATCTATGCTCAATTATTTAAATTCATCAGAACACAAAACCAATAAATTGGAAATAAGGCGTACACACAGATGAATGTGAATAAGAAGCTAATGGTTAATGTGTTTAAAATAGAATTTATTAATAGAAAATTAATTAGTTTAATCTCGCGTTCAAAAGATAATACAATAAAATATTTTGAGAATTTTTTAAAAAAAATTGCGCAAAATGATGTTGCACAATTAGCAAACCCCCGTTACGCAGGAGCAACAATCAGATAATAATTAGAATATAATATAAGAAAAATAATATTTTGTAATTGTGAGTATGTGTTAATGACTTCAAGCGATTAAACCATATACAAATGTCATATGTAACAATGGGTGGAATATTACAAATAGTTTCAAGCCTCTTGATGCAACTAGAATATATCACATTTTGGTCCTGAAAATGGAAGATAAATAAAAATAAGCTTGTAAGAAAAGGTAGTAGAATAGACCATGAAATTATAAAGTGCTGATAACACGTATTGCTATATAGACAAATATAGAGAATGAAAAGGACACGGATAGGTCGATAAAAGTGGAAGAAAAACACGTAGCCTTTTTGAAAAACGAGTAAAAAAACAAAAAAAGAAACAGAAAGCAAAACACCTCCAACAATAGAAGAAATTCCTCTGACTGCAATAAGCACATTTGATAAGCACAAATAAATGCTAGATATATTTGTACTCAAATTCATACACAAATTCCATCAGGATAGGTCTTTACCTGCTCAGTTGAACCTCGTAGTTGAGCCAATTTTAGATCGCACATGAACATATATGCATTAACGCACAACAATTCTAAAATATTTTTCTAGTCTATTTCATCGCAGTTGTCACTCATTAATAAGACAAAGCTGAAATTAGAAACTAACACACTCCTATTCCGGTATATATATATATATATATATATATATATATATATATATATATATATATATATATACAGAGAAGTCGTAAAGAGGTAGAAAGGAAACTTTAAAAAGATTACCACAAAATTGCCTATTAAACGGCAACGAATAAAACCACTGTAGAAAAATGAAAAAAAATCAATCTTGATTCTTCAACAGAATCGGTCTAGCAGTTGATATATTACGATGATGGAGGAAGAGTAGTGTAAAACTTACAAAATGACAAAAAATGAAATTTAAAATGGTGAAAAGTCAAGCTTAAATCACAAGTGATACGTTAACCAAGATCAAAGATTGAAATGAAGCAAATGATGTAAACACAAATTATAAATATATACATTTTGTAATCAGGGAAATGGATCTGTAACTTATGTACAACGATGAGAGAACGGTTAAAGAATGTTCATTAGAAGGCTTTAAAAGCAAGCATCCATTTTTTTATAAATGGTATATAGACATAAACACGCGTATACACACAAACACACATTATATATATATATATATATATATATATATATATATATATATATATATATATGTATATATGTATATATAGTATATATAGTAAATTTTAAGAAATGACTGAATAATTGAGACTAATTACTGCCAATAATGACTAGTTAATTTCGAGAACACTTCACAACAAAAATAACAATCTATCAGTCATAGACAGACTGGGCTTCCACTTTATTCAATTTATGATAAGTAGGTTGAACTTCAGTTTTACTTGTATTTAATTTGAACAGTTGTACAATTCTTCATAGTACGCATAGTTCGTATTGGTTTGTGTGTTTGGATCAGTTTGTGTTGGCGTAGCGATCCTGATTACTGTATAAATGGGTTTTGAGTTTTAGGCACTCGTGTATCAATGACCAGGTTTTCACTTTAATTTCTATGGAATATATATATTCAACCAGGTTATACGTGTTTTTTACTAGTTTTACCGTATATGATGCCATGTGTCTTATATTTTGTATGCCAAAACATATAAAGCAGTTCAACCAACGGGCACCATTTTTCTCTTAAAGACATTAAAACTTACTCTAGGCATTAGGCATACCTGAGCACTCAAATTACAATACATTAGGCGATAACTTTTAACTGACTAAAGTCAGAACAGCATGGATAAAACACTGTTCTAAAACCGAAGTAAAAATCGGAGAAACCATTCGATTAGTAATGAAAAATAGTCATTTTTATGGGGGTATAATCTGGTTGTCAACGATAAAGTAATAACATGCATACAGATTACATTATAAAGAATGAAAATATTAAATATTATATAGGAAACAACTAAAGTTTATCTGGTCACTAATAGCAACACATGTAAGCAGATATACCTATTAATGATGTGTATGTGTAACTCCGGTCGCCTTGCTCTTCATGTTGGTTTCTGTGCACTGTGAACAAGTTGAAAAACTTAAGCCCCATTCCTTTTCTAAATGTATCATATGACGTGTCGGTTGAGATCCGGCAATGTAAAATCCAAATTTTACACCAGGCTTGTTTAAACCCGCTTTACAATAGAGTTATGCTTCAATAAACGTAATAGCTTACACTTTACAGAACAAGTTAAACCTAACACTCAGATTAAGTATCGAATTTGGAGAAAATGAAATAATCCCACGAATTATTCAAGCACCAAATATATTAACGCACCTGCGCATACGCGTATAGCTCATTTTTTACTTATGAAAATCTAGGCACAAGGTAGCAAGAGACTGAAGACTACAAATATCACTTAATTTAACTTCAACAAGGAGAACGCGTACTGTAGCTGTGCTTCACATTATATTTAAAAAATTTGTCCGCTCAGACCTTTCCAGAAGTGTGAGACAACCGAATTATCCGCCTATTAATAATGCAGCAGGCAAAGTAATAGTTTTAATTTATCTTCCATAATGAGTAAACAACTTGAAATCTGAACGAAAAAGATCGTCATATTATTAATTAGAAGATTAAATAACTTTTACTAATAATGAAAAGCACCATTTAAAATGTTGAACGTTTAGCCTACACCATGTAGAATAAATTCATTATAGAAATATTAAATATTAGATTGTAGAAATTTATATAAATCAATAAACTATGAATACATACATATTTTAATCAAGTAGCGGAACATATCTATATATTGGTGTGTAATATATGTGCAAAAATGAATAAACAATTAAATAATTTTAGCAAAATATTACCAAAATAAACGTTCTGCCTTTATATATATATATATATATATATATATATATATATATATATATATAAAAGGTATAATTTGAAACGAAATATAATAATTTTGTATGTGACAAGAACTTTCCGTTTTGGCACAGAACGAAGTAGCTCATTGAAAACATAGGAGAATAAGTACTATAAGGGAAAATATGCATATCTTTGGAAAAAGTAGCAGTTTAGAGTAAATCTTTATAATCACCAAAGGTGGAAGCCGAATTGTCGATATTTTGCGAGTTAGTAATCAATGACTCATCGAAATGCTGATAGCAACCTGGTTGGCTGGACGTACTAACAAGATCATCAACACAAAAGCCTTTTGTGCTAGTAACCTGGCCAAACATGGCTTTTGCGACAGTAAGGTTATGATTTCCATAGCGAAAAAGCTTAACTGCTGACGGCCCAAGTATTTGATTCTTCATGTGTTCCTGTTTCCGTTTACCAGTCGCCATCGTAGTAGCAATGTGCCCAGTTTCATCATCATTAACTTTGTCTAAACCAATACAATTATCAGGTGCCAGACAAGCCTGTTTTTGGTGATGCAGATTAGGCTGAGAATGATCGGTAGGCTTGAAAATATTATCTGTTCCCATCCCAATCATAGATTCATTATCGTCTTCATCATCATAGAATACACTTTCAGCGTCAATCTGAAATAAAACATTAAAAAACGATTCCTGGTAGTTAAAATATTTCTGCATGATAAAATCATAAATCCGAATTACCAATGCAACTGTGTTAAAATTCAATTCAAGCCACTCAGGATAGGCTTGTTAATAATAGTTATTGTCATAGCATTAAATAGGTGCACGGCACGCATGTGCATGTTTATGTGTATACATAACTAAATAGATTCAGTTAAAAAATTGATACACATGTACGTACTTCTAAATGAAACTGCAGTCAATAGACATTAATTTACGCGTTGCACGCGTAAGACTAATTATTTATTCTACAAATTTGAAATGCTACATTATTAGAATGATCTCAAAAGTTAGGGTTGGGTTGAAAAACACAAAAATAAGAGTTAAAATCAAACGAGTAGTTAGGGATGAAATTTAGAAAGATTATATTCTCAATAATTGATTAGCCATTAATTGTATAATACGCCCACAAATAAGTCAATCTTACTCCGATGTTCTTAATCTTTTACTGGAGCTAGCTTCAGTTTCCAATTCATGCAATCGTCTTTTCCTGCCATTAGTTAATGCGGTATTCAAAATCAAACCTAAGGATTTTCAACAGCTGTTTCATACTTAGTTTTATCTCTAGATTTAATTTCAATAGATCCTCTAATCAATCTCGTAAACCTATTACGACTACATATTGCTATGCGTTTGCAATCATCTCAGTTAATAGTGTGCCCTGTCTCCACTACGTGAAGAGCAAGATCAGATTTGCAGTATGTTCGTACAAACATTCAGTTTTATGTTTGCCTCTTCTTACCATGATTGGACGCATGGTCTCACTCTCATGTATGCTGGTAGTAAATTCTTATTCAGCCACCCTAGTCTCCCTTGGTTAGATGAACATAACAGCTACAGAAATGCACACACAACACATATATGATAGGCAACTATCCAATGAAAGACCGGTCTGAAGTATAAATAATATGGTCAGAGGAAATATCGCGCTTGCTTCATTATTTTTTTTGTAAAACTGGTGAGGATGGACCAACTGAAGAAGGTTGCCCATAAAGGCAGCCGAAATATTTTGTTGAAGAAAGAAAACTACTGGAAAACTAGCTGTGTTAGTCAAAACGCAGATCAGGTAATTTGAATAATCAAGTTTAGCAAAAATAATTTACTTTTAAGCAACAATAAATAAACGAAGCAAATCTTCGAAGAAAAATTTTAATCCACAGAGTTTATTAAATATAGAAGTTGATAGTTAAAATCAAATTTAAAATCGCTTCTAATCGCAAAGATTAAGGTTTAAACAAAAAATTCACCATAATTGATTCCGGAAAAGCATATAAGCACATATCTAAATCTCCTACACAGAGATTTCCAAAGGACCGAATGTTGTATTTTCAAATTAATTATGCCTTACAACTAGAAATTTCGACGGCCTGAAAAGGAAGTAATAAGTACACCGCAGGAATAATGATAAAAAAGAAGTTATTAACGATAAAGTGGGATTTTTTTCCTAAATGAAAACCAGCTGATGCGCATTCCTACGTGAGATAAAATTAGTTTATTTGAAACAAGTTTTCCAATTAAGTACAAGCATCAAACAAATTCATCAAACCAATAACAAAACAAAGCAAAACTATCGTGACTCAAATGTAACGACACGATTCGACCTTTAAAGTTCGTCATTTAGAGCACAACAGAAAACTGGCTAACGAATAATTAATTGATAAATCAGTAAAATGTTTTCAAAAATCAAAATGAGGCTCTGAGTCCTATCAGTCTTACATGCTTTGCACTCGACCGGCATAACTGATGCACAATTCTTATACAAGAAAGCACAATAATTTTACAGCTTTCGCCATATGTTATCTAATTAAACAAAAATGGACTGCACGAGGGGCGACAATAATTATTTAAATCAAGTTTGCGCACCAGATTTTCAATTTTTTAACTTTTTTACCAATAAAATCAATACTAAAAAATATGCAACCGGGCTCTGGTGGTGACCTTAGAACGTGAAACCGCGTCAATACGTGTGGCTAACAGTAGTTTTGTTATGTCGTGCTGTTGGTTAGAGAAAGAGATTGGTCTTTATCCAAAATGCAATAATTTGATTTAAAGCATTATTAATATCCGTGCAATCAATGATTGCTTAAATGAGTACACAATTAGCTCCTTTGTATAACACATTCGACAGCAAAATGAGCAACTGCACTTACAAGAACAAGTTCAGAAACACACGTGGTTATAGAAAGCCTACCTGATTAGATGACAAAGAGGAATTAACAATTTCGTTTCCAGCATAGGATTGAAGTGAAGCTTTCGTCCCACTAGGCTTACTGCATAAAACTTCTGTTGGCAAAAGGTTGCAGTTAACAGCAGCCAAATCTATCAAACTCGGCTATAATAATGAAATTAAAAATTTAATTTAGAAATTCCTGAGGTTAATATTACTTGAATCAAATGGACGAACTCGAAATAAACATAAATTCGATATTGTATTCTTAAAATTAGAAAACAAAAATATTCGCAGTAACGCACAACACGAGATTATTAATCTGCCTCATCTTCGGCTCCAGTCTTCCTCAAAAGTGGGCTAGGTTGCCTTGACAGCAGGAAGCTTAAGTGGCCTTCTTAAACAACGCAATAACAAACGCAATGCAACGGCCATGAATTATCGAGTAGCGGCCTGTAACTTGTGCTGCTGCTTAATGCATCCTAATACTCAGCTGACAAATACACAAACCAAACCAAACTAATGCATTGATTCTACAAAATTTCCCGGCAGTGAAAGTTCTGATCATTTTCCATTTCGCCTCGACGTAAAGGACGTGCAATAGACTGATCAGTGACTTTAGGCTTGGTGCTTAAAGAAATAAACGGGCAATGCGAAATTGATTTCATAACCTGCCGCAGGCAGCAGAATCAAGGTTGGCTGGCAACAAGGCGCCGACTTAATTTTTTTAATGTTTTATATGAAAAGTGGTCATAACGAGCGTTGTAGAGACATTTAGCTTCAGAATTTAAGGGGTACATTTCCTGACCAAATTTAATTACACTCTGAGGCTCTTCATACATTTGCGCAAACAAAAAGGCATAGCAATAGTAATCAATTTCCGCCCTTTCGCCAAGATCACCAATATCCGCTAACAAACATCAGCAGTAATGGAATCGACGACATAATTGAACAAGACAGGAGAAATAGCACACCTTTTTCGACTATCGGAACCATTAGAAAAATACATCTACTGTTTTTGAACACAAGATGACGAGTCCTTTTACAAGTTTAAATAAATCTTACAACTTTGGCTGGGTTTTCAATATTAAACATATCTTGCCATAACATGTTGCACGCTACCAAGTTGAAAACAGCGAAGTTGTCAAAAGAATCAACGACAGTGTGCTGCTGATACAGTTGTCATTAGAACAGATTCTCCAAGCATATGGTGCTGGGCGGACTTTGATAGCAGACCACTAAAGATAGGGAAAACATATAATGTTAATCATCCATGCTACTAGTAATGAAATTCCACGAATATCTATAATTAACGAGGCCACGAGGCATGTTTTACATGTGAATTTATTTATGTTTATTATTTCGGTGACGATTGATCATCGTAAATAAACGAAATTGCTATGCCATAGCTACACAATCAAACCAGACATTGTCGCATCATGATCTAATTGATAACTCAACGAAATTTAATGTTTTGGCAAACCGATGGTTATGGTTAGATTTTGATCAGGTTCTCTGACAGCACAAACAACATACTCAGTACATATTTTATATAGTGAGTTTTGAAATCGCATGCTTAGAGAGATTTATAAGAGAGAGCACCCAGTTAATATGAGCATACTTACCTTGAAAACGCACATAAGTGAGGCAAGCTAGGCCTCTTCACAACACCATTATGGCCAAGTCAGCATTAAGGCAAGGAAACAAACAGGTTCGAACTGCTATATATTTAATTAAATTATGCCATGATTACGGCCTAAAGTGATAATTCATATCGATCAAAACCAGAGTGTATGGATTTAATGGAGTAATAGGTGTTCAGAATTAGTCTGAACTCTTTATTTTGGTGAAATTTAGCATATTTTGAAATCCATAGTGTTGGTACAATGTACCATCTCGGCAACCGTAGTGCTGGTAGCAATTACCGACATGGAAACTATATTGTTCATAATTTTTGTCGACTAGGCAACCATAGTTTCGCCACTTTTACAGACTTTGCACATATTATATATAGTGAGTTGGATTTGAAGTCGCATTGTCGAAGACTTTATATGAAGTTAACTTCATTACTGCTGATATACACATTCGTATAGGAGATTGTACAGTCCAAACGTCCCACATTCCAAACCCAAATATATTGTGGGCATAGAGATTAATACGGTCTTCTATTGATGAGTCGCCAGTAAGCAAAATACGAATTTGCGCATGAGATTAAACTTTACGTTCATACCAACTTAGGTTAATCCTTCTGGTCATCTTTGAACTATTTTTTACTAGATGCTCAACACCTAATGCATAAGTGCGTATACATTAGCTCTCAGCAACAAACAGAATCTAATCAAGATGACTGTCACTTGCGACATTCGCAGACTAAAAAATAATGCGAAAACAGACATAGCAGAAACGAAATCGTACAAATGAGATTCATCCAATTAAACAAATATTGATAAGCACCATTAATTCAGATATGTAATCTTCATGTACGCGTAAGCTTTTTGATAACCACACTTCGTAAGTGTGTGTCATGTATGTGTTTATGTTTCTGCACATGTAAACTCATCCAAGTGAAATTATAGTGATATAGCATCATCTGACAAGTCACTAGAAAGGCATACGCCATCCTCGTGTGTGCGCAAAAGTTTGTTTCTAAATCAAAAAAAACTAGAGCATATTTATACAGGCATGACATACACTTATCTAGTGAATCGTCAGTGGATCACTGTAATTTCATTTCGCTGAATGTAAACGTTCAAACATACACACAAGCACACACAAACACATACATGGCACTCACTTACCTAGTGAAAAGACAGTCATGCTTAAATTTCAACTAAATTTACTACTTGATTTAATGACTGTCAAATTGTTTGAGGTAATCACCAATCCCATTGTATTTAACTAGTCGTCGAACAACTTAACAAAACTACCGCCAGTCGCAAGTGCGTTGCGACTGGCGGTAGTTTTGTTAAGTTGTTCGACGACTGGTTAAATACGATTGGATTGGTGTTTACTTCAAGCTCGCAAACTTGATTTAAAGAATTGTTACCACCACCCGCGAAATCAATTATTGGTTAAATTGTTTGTGGGATGTTATTTCTGTTGAAGAAGGCTTCCGACGCAGGAAGCTGAAATATCAGCATTAAAATTGTAGACAGTGGATGCAAACACCCAGTTGGGTACAAAATGGGATATTCCCTGACGCATATGTATCGTTTAAACCATTTTAACAGTTTTGCCTTTAGTTGGACATACGCCAGTATCATTTTTAGCACAAAGATCAGAATAGCCAGCCACGAATTGTCAGTATAAGACAGACACAGTGTCCAGAGAGAGAGAGATATAACGTTAAAGTAAAAAATAGTCGAATACAATGATAGAAATGTTTAAAGGCTAACAATTGCCAGGAAAACTATGCCTACTTGATAGGGTTGTGGACTTTTTTGTTCATCCCGTGGGATAGGATAGGTGGACGAACTGGACTCTGACGATAACATTGATGGGAGTACAGCAACAGGTTTAAGAAACGCAAAAGATGGAGTTGGTGTTGGATCATCAGCATCCATATCAACATCTCGAAGAGCAGCATAACGCTTCGTCACCTCAATAGCTCTTTGCACATCGGTCATGATAGATGGTGCGATGTTTTGCTGCTGAGGCGAAATACTTATTGTTGAATAGTGGTCAGAAGTATTAGAATGTTCATATTGGCCTCCAACTAAATCACCAGACACACCTTCAGTGGCATCAGTCTCATTCACGGCGCATGGTTTCGAGACATTGTGCGAAGGGGTAATCATCTGCTTGGTGCAAGCCACTTTGTCCTCATTAACAATGACATTGCTTGAGCAAACGTGTTTTATGCTCTGCTGGAAAAATTGATTACACCAAATTAATAAATATATACGCTATAAAAAAGTGTACAACAATATCTTATCTTAGTATAATTAGTGACAAAGCGATAAAAAATTGTTAAAAAGTATTAGATATTTGTGCAAATATAAGAAAACAAATGTACAACAATTATATAGCAGAGTTGTAGGTGTAAATTCATAGAAAAATGAAATCGGAAATAAACGTCATAAAGAAGAAAGTTTATTCATCCTCCTCGGCATAATCATATTTGGCACTACATTAGCATCCTAATGCATAATTATGAAGTTCATAGTTATGCTTAGTCTTTAGTGAACTTTGGAGCTTCCACGAGTTACAATCTTGGATTGTCGCTTTGCACTATCAGCTTCGCAAAGATTGGATAGATCCCCATTTCCAGGTACGCATTAAACTCGTCTTTGTTGGAGCTGAGTGCTGATTCGGCTCTTTCCTCCGAAGGCTTCCACATCGTTCATACTAACCACTGAAGCCGCATCTCCAGTGGTTAATATGAACGATGTTGGAGCCTTCGGAGGAAAGGGACGAATCAGCACTCAGACACCACGAAGACGAACTCGGTGCGTACATGGAAATGGGGATCAATCGGATCATTGCGAAACGGGCAGTGCAACGCGATAACCCACGATATCAACTCGCGTATACTCCAAAGGTGACGCTTGCACTGCGCAACCATTCAAGAAATATCTTTGCTGAACTTGTTCAAATCAAAAATTATTGAAAAAGAGCTATTTAAAATGAGATAACGCGCACATTTTCGACCACACGACCAGTAGGCGATTGCCAGTATAATCGTCAACACTCTTTCATTTTGTCGGTACTAAATGTTTAAAAAAATAATTTCATAACACTAATCATTTCGAAGCTCCAATCGGCTCAACAGACGAGCCTGCTTCTATGCAAGCTTCAGCAAAAAGATGTCAAGAAAAAAGTGACTAGCGCCCCCTACATTCATAGTGCTAAAGCAGAATATTCACGATCATACACAGAGTGGACTTAAATCAGCATTGGCTGCCCTTTTAGTTCCAGAGAAGAGGACTACTTTATTCAGTCATAAAGAGCAAAATCTACACTAGAGATGGGACACATCAATATGCATGTAATTTTATAAAAGTTCGCACATGGAGTTCAAAACATTTTTCGTTATAGTACTTGAGAATTAGGTTAACGGATATTCAGTGATAAAAACATGCGCAATCCAACTAAGCAATTGCCTCAGTGCGATTTCAGAACTGAATAGAATTGTCGTAAAACATGTTCTTCAATTTCTTCGCCTATTTTAAAAATTGCATTACAAAATACACACTTTAATCAACCCGTAGAATGTATTCAAATAGGACAATATATTATTTAGGCCGAGAAATGTATCAGTCTCATAATATAGTTAAGCTATCGTCCGTTACAATTACCGATATGTTAAAACATTACTTAATCATTAACCGCAAAAGACGACATTCCTACTTAGTAGAGAACTTTGAAAAGAAGAAGGCGTCCTTACTGTCTTCTGAGTTGAAATCATTGGCAGCATATTCAAATACAACCAATAGCAACGTTGATTAAGATTTCTGGTATTTATTTTAGTGGACTTCTTTAAGCGTCAAAATCAAAATCAACTGTTAACAGGAACCTATTCAGTAAAACAAACTACATTTGATGAGCTAATATTAACAACAACTTCACATTGACCGATGTATCACAGGTGTTAAGCTAATAACGCGTAGAAAAGAATGATGTGCCAAGGTCTTTAATATTCGTAGGATCATTAATCCTAGTTTCCGGTGCGCAATTCCCAATTTATTTTGGTGTTTGAAAATTAAATTCACTGACATGCTAGGTTCAAATAAAAATAATTTACTTTAACTATTTTCGATATTTTGCAATCTGAAATTCGTATTCATGATATTTAAACGAGCGTTTTGAACCGTTTGAGGAGACGATGAATGTGAAGTAAAAGAGGCGAAATTGACAATGAAGAGGCCAGTAGTAGCCTGATTTCGCTTGTCCACTTGGCAAGACTCAGCATATAAGAGGACCATTTTAAATCAGCGCTTAGGCTGATGCAATATTGATTCACTATTGATCATGTATTTTTGCGATAGATGTTTAACTGAAGCCTCAAAGCTGAGTTTAAAGATTTCTCATCGCCTCCCACGCAATCAATGATTATTTATTTTTATAAACAATTTTCACCAAAGTGCAATACAATAATGATGCTTTACTTAAAATTCTGCATCAGCATAAAATAAAATCTTAAATATGAATTTAACCAAATTTTATGTAAATAGTATATGTAAATATCTGAAAGGAAGGTCGCTATCTCCAAAAAAATATTGCGCTAATATGTCATCAAGTACTTCGAATCAGCCAGGACGCAATACGTTTGAATGAGACAAAGTCCACAAATTATGCGTAGACGCAGACAGTTTCGTAAGAAATAGTTTATAGAGCATCTAGAAGTTCATCATCATCCACAGCCATACAAATGCCAATAGTAAAAAATGTTTTACTGCCATACAACCCTAAGAAGCGAAAAAAACAAGAACATTTTTATAAATAACGACAAAAATAGTAATTTAGGCACACAAATTAATAGTGAGATTTACTAGAAAGAGAGAGTACCTAGTTACTATGAGTATATTTATCTAGATAACTTAAAGAAGTGAGGAATGCTAAACCTCTACAAAGCACCATTAAGGCCAAGTCAGCTTTAAGACAAGGCAACATCACTTGGAGCTTACCAAGTTGTGTGTTTCTAGCGGTGTCGCCAAAAAATCTCCAAACGAAGTTGGCATCACGCAGCGAACTGTGGAACTATTCTCGCTCGTGCACATAGAAGTGAACTTGAAAGCTGACACACCCACACCAGGTGTACCGCTTGTTTGTATATGGCATTGAGATTGTTGTTGAGAATGGCAAACGCCGATTTTCTGGGTCTGTTTCAGGGGAACGTTCAACATGTTTTGTCGGTACTGATAATGTTAAGGATGAAGAGGAGTTTGAAATTGATTGTGTAACCAGTGTGCATAATTGGCGCAATGTTAGAAGCGGTTATATTGCGTTTCAAAAACAAAGGACAAAGGTAAGTACAATTATCAAAATCAAAAGAAATATCTCAAGCAGGCTAAAAAAAACTATATAAATTGCACTCCTGAGGACTGGTGTGTGATCCGGCAAAAGGTCAAATAAATGCATTAAACTTAGACGAAAGCTCCAAAAGTATGCCATGTGAAAAGCAAGTTGAAAACAAAAAATAAAAAAACCAATCATTATCAATCACGAAAGAGCAATTAATCCTCAGAATAATTAAACGAACATTGGCTACGCGGGAGATGATTACAATTACTTTAATCAAGGTTGCGTTCTTGACATAACCACCGAGATGATTATGTATACAAATTCGTCAATATAAAGTAAGCATTGCATAGTGTAGGGAAAGTAATTCATACAGCAGACCGGTTTCGTCCTTATTGAGAACTCATCACGTACTGTCCAGAGTTTGTCGCGGACAAGGCCCGAACTTGGACATGTTTGCTTCAAAATCTGATGCTCCAAACACTGAGCCACCCTGTTGCATACCACACACAATTTTCAGCTATATACTAACAAATGTTTCTTGGTTAGCCTTTACTTTATGCGGAGCATATGTAACATACAAATAGAGACGAAACAGGTCAGTGCGACATGGTGGCTCAGTGGTTAGAGAACTAGATTTCGAAGATGCGCCCAAGTTCGAGCCCTGCCCACGTCAAATTCTGGACAGTTCATGATGAATGCCCAATAAGGATAAAATTTGTCTATTTGATGAATTGCCTTTTCTACGCTAAACAATGCTCGGTTTATATTGAGAAATTTATGTACATAATGAGTCAGGTGTTTATATCAAGATCGCAACCTTGAGAAAAAGTAATCATCAGTATCTTTGGTCGGTCTGCAGAATGCCCACCTCATAAATTGCTTAGAGGTTTATGACTGAAAATAGTCCTAAACTTCAAGAGTCCAAGACAGTCGCTTGATAAAGCAACAATATTGGATGCTTGAAAAATTGATATAATAGCAACGAAGCAAGCAAAATCGAAATAAGAAATTAAATTCGTATCCTTCATGGTAACATGTTGGCTTTAAAATAACACTAAGACCACATTCCTAGCGTGTTATTCAGATAAACATACTCATAATAATTAGATCCTCTCCCTAAATTCTTATTTTGGTCGTTATTGAAATTTTTTCTCGTTTTCTTGGAATTCTTTCTTTTGTTTTATGATAATGAAATATTAGCTACTCATGGCTTTGTGTTGCAGTGCATGTTTGTGGTTAAATTAAACATACCGTAGCTTGAGGCACCAGTTGCTGAGCTCGTTGTAGCTGAACTCTATTCGCCACGGCATTAGCTGAGACTAGAGGTCGACAGGTTGGAGCGGAAACTGTTAGACCGTCAGAACAAGACACGCAACTTACGGCCTGATGCTGTGGATGCGCAATCAATTTACGAACAGTGTCGTACTTATTAATAGAGGAGATGGATGTAATCTGCGGAATCACATGAGTGTCTAGGCATGGCTCAGATACCACTTTTTCTATTTTTATCGCTAACGATTGGCCACCTGATCCACTTCTATCAGATTTATGAAGACCTTCACTATCAGGTTCAGAGTTATCTTTTAAATTGAGAGGAAGCTGATAAGCAGTATCGGAAACACTCAAGACATTAGTTACGGACAAGCCACTGGAAGTAGAGGCAATTAATGCTCTATCATTATCAAGTTTACTTGATATTGAAGGCGTCACTGAAGACATTGTATTGCAGCTACTAACAGGCGCAACAAGCATATTATTAATCACACTTGTTGATTTTATACTTGTATACAAAGTAGCCATTGAGTCAGAAGTTACGACAGCTGAGTTGGTGGAGATAAGTGGCTGAGCCGCTGAAACGCTAGAGCCACCAGTTATTGATGAAAGGCCAACAATGCGAATTTGGCGGCTTGACGAGGATAAACCAGAGGCCATGGCTGCTTGGTAATTGTTGCTCAAAGCAGCAGAACTAACAACCACAGTACCAGGAGTTACCGAGCTTGTAATCACCGCAGACAAAGACGCAATATTATTCGATGAAGGCATGAGACGTTTGCCGACATTAGCTACAAATAGATAAGAAAAATGCCAAAATGAACTGAACATAATTGTTCATTTTTTATCATAATATTTCAGTTTTTAATTATTTCAATTTTTTATAAACAGGTCGAAACATTCAAAATAGAAAATATTTGTAAAAAGTATGAACAACATAATGCATTTTTCTATGTTATACAAGATTTACAGTAGGAAAACCCCAATTATAAACGTTTACCACAAAAAAACAATGCCAAAGCGATATATTTGAGAACACCCACTACTACACAAGTGTTGATGATATTTTCGGTTCGTGCCCACCAAAAATATGTTACTTAACAATGTGTGTAGGTTACGAATTGCAATTTAAAAGTGATTGCACAAACATAGCGCATCGCAGTGGGATGGAAGCAAGTCTGCATATAATTCTTTTTCAATTCATACTTCATGCCCTCCAGGTGGCACTGACATTAGCATGGTAGCTGTAGTACAGACGCCGCTTTGCTATAGAGCAAAGCGCTCAAATTGTGTTATGTAGACAGACTTATTTAGGATTATTACCCATGTAATTATCTCCATGTGAACTAGTTACTTCACTAAATTTATTTGTTTTAAATCATAATATAAAAAATTATTTTATTATGCATTCTATTTTCTATATTTAAAAAAAATTTCATCATGGTTATATGGCAATGAAGCTCTGATGATGCTAATGCTTTCGAGAAAGCTACGCAAAATCTGTTTTGCACAGTGGACGCTGCAATCAATCATCTAATGCTGCAGACACACAAAGCCGAGTTGCTAAAACCTTCAAGGCGAAGATTTTGGAAACTGTGGATTTAGAAAAATCATCGCGTAAGATAATATAATTTTTATTAGAATAACTAAAATGCAGAAGCCAGACCCGCAAGAAGATGTTAATCTAGCAAAAATTCATCATAGGTATTTTTAGATTAATGTCAAAAAAATTTCATGATTATATAGCATCGTCATCATACACGGCAACACAAAAGCTATTCGAAACTAACATTTCACTGTCATATAATCATAAGAAAAATAACAAAATGAAAAGAAGATTAAAAAAGGTGATACTAATTACCAAAAAATAAATAAATTAATAACGGAGAAAGATTTATGAGATGAAGGATCTAGTTACTATGCTAATATGTACATAGATAACGCACAGAAGTGATGAAAACTAAACCTATGCACAACACCATTATGGTCAAGTTAGCTTTGAGACAAGGCCACGTCGGAAATTCGCAGTCATTGTGGTTTTCAATCTATCAAGGCACGAAGATTATTATACCAGAAATCTGCAACCAGATCGCCTCTGAGCACAACTCACTGCCATCTCGCAAGAACTATGACGCGCACATGGACCCCATCTTGCGGACGAGTGTGTCCCATACTACCCACTTTACGTGTAGTTGATCAACTGTTTCTGCCGTGTCAAAATCTGTTCACTTTGTCTCTTATGTAATTCTGACGCTGGGTGAGAGAAGGCTCTACTTGGCAATCGAATTGAGGAAATGCAAAATGTGATCGAGCCAACGTAGTTATTGGAGCCTTATTGGTTGTTCTAACGAGAAGAGGTTGTTGGTCAATCCACAAATACATCTACAGATGTCAGCGTTTGTTATTCGTTGGTGGGAAACAACATGAGCTATGCTTCTTAAACAATGGTGGTCGAACGCCAGTAAGCGTTTAATTCATCAACCTAAGGGGCCAAGTCTCAATAGCGTACAATAAAAACGCGCGTAGAGATGCATTGTAAGTATGGCTTTTAAGACAGTGTAATACTCGCGTTTCTTCATAAATGGTGAAGGTTGGAAAAGGCTACTCCTGCTTTCGCGATTCTCATACTCAACTGGTCAGACATGTTGTCTGAGTCATTGATAGTGTTTCCAAGGTAGGTAAACCTGTCAACTATGCTTAGATCTTCACTCTGCACACGCAGAGTTCAAGTGAGTGAACGGCGATTCTGGAAAAATATCCTATATTTAGAGGGCATAAATTCCATACCGAAAGACGGAACAACAAATGGCAATCTGTTCAAGGCTGCCTGGGCAAAATCTCGATTGTCAAATAATAATATATCGTCTTCAGTCAAGATCGACCATTCTACCGTCCGGGAGAACTTCAACACTTACACCATAAACGTAAGGAAGTGTTTTCCATAGTAGTATCTATTATAAAATTAAACAACAATAGAAAAAGCGGCAGCCAGTGATGTTAGTAAAGTTTTGTTTTAATTTTTTATAAACCTTAAGGAGACCAGAAAAGTTTGTGTAGAGAGTACGTAAAGTATTCATGAATTTGGTTGGCACACCACTATTCGACATTGTGATCCAATGAGCAAAAAACACCCTTTAAATAAAGAAAGATGACTATTATCGGTTCGGCGCAAGATAATCGATCCAAATGGCCTAGATATGGTTGGAGTCAAGCTAATACGATTGCCTTTTTTGAGGATAGGAATGATCCAAGACAGCAGTACGGTCTCCTCATTCCAAATAGTACAAAAAACGGTAGTAAACGCTTCGAAAATGATCGCCCAATCCTAAAATAAGCTTGGATTAAATCATTGGAGCCTGCATCTTTGTGACATTTAAGTGATAAAATTGCACCACGTATTTCTATCTCCGAAGATTTTTTAGAAATTAACATTCACCACTGTTCATATAAGCATACATTCTGGGAGCTGGACGGATGCAAGTGCTCAAGAAAATTCAACTTTGAAGTGTTCAACCCACCTATCAAGAATACTTTTTTGTTTGTTATTAGCTGGTTTTTACTATCATGTATAATTTCGCTAACTTAAATTTCTCGAGCCTGTTGTGCGGCTATCACCTGATGCGCTTAAGTTGGTGTCATACAATTCTATGAGTATTATTATAAGTCAAACTAGCTTGAATTTGGCGCCTAATTTAGAGAATATCCATAGATTTTATGGAACCAGAAGTTAATTTCTGCAGTGCCGCATACAGCAGTACCTGCACTGTGCATATTTCAAGTTATCTTCGTCGAAAGTAAATTCAAATTTTCGCCACCAAAACCAGTTAATTTTTATTTATTTAGAATGTTCTAATATTTTCGGCTTTTCGAGTTTGCTTACACCTATTAAAGGTTTATTATTATTATTTATTTTTCCGGAAAATTTTGCGTAAATCTACAACGGATAAGTGGATGATCCGGGTCGACATATGTGCTCAAAACGAACACTAATCCTGGATGCAACCAAGCCATGCATAAATAAATGCTACATAATCTATTTGAGTCCACCGTTGGCCGGGTGCTTGACGACGAGATGTGGCGCAATACATTACACTTCGCTTGAAGTTTGTGCTAATTAAGTATAATCTATGTTCCGCACAGCTATCGAATAATCGTTCACAATTATAGTTGCGCGTCGAGCTTACAGTGCATATTCCACCTAAATAAAATTCTACGTTAATTAGGCGCCAAACTTGAGCATTCATGCCACTTATAACCAAGACTATATATCTGAACTTCGCGCTCTATTTAGTAAAGAGCTTAGGTCGGAGTATATAAAGTAATGGGTATTGTATGGGTTGCAATCATTGTGAGCATATGCAGATAAAACGAAAAGGCAACGTTGATTAAGGTTTTTGGCATTGATTTTAACAGAAATATTTAAGCATGTCGCATAAAGTCGACTGTTTACAGGGATCAATTCAGTTAAACACGCTTCAGCTCGTGAGCTAAGGACAATAACGACGCGCTATTTACCGGCTTGTTTGAAGCCATTAACGCGTAGATAAGGATGGTGCATCAAGTTCTGTAATGCTAATAGGATCCAGTGATATAATTTCAGATACGCAAAATATATCGACTTCTAATTTAGCGACGTATATACAAGTTTTTTGTTGTCCAGTTTGTTTTATTGTTCGCACATCAAACGGACTGACGTTAAAACATAACCTGGATTTAATGAATGGTAGTTTATTTTAACTATTTTCGATATTTGGCAATCGTATATTGATCCCAGTGATATTATCAACACCAATCATGTTTGCAGCATCGAAAAGAGCGGTCTCGTTATGTGGAGAAGAGAAAAGAAAAGGAAAAAGGGCCGAATCGGAGATGAAGGTGTTCGCAGTAGCCTAATTTCGCTTATACATCCTACACAACTCAGCAGATAAGGCAACCCGTTTTATCCTGCGCGACGGCCTATACAGCATAGATTCATTATAGATAATGGTTTTATGTGGGCTTTAATAGTACACTAGGTAGCCCCATTCCAAACGAGTAAGGTTTTTATTCAGAAACCCTTTTCTTAGATAGTTTACCATCCAAGGCTGTTGAGCAATATCTGCACCGATGCCAGTGGCCAGTTTCATTTAGCAGCCAAAACCTGCTGCATGTTGTTTCGTTAATGTTTAATAATTTTTCAGACCGCAGTGTAGAACAGAAATTCGTAAATATATTTAATTACACATTATTACACAGCGAAATATTCTAATACTTCACTGACATATAATCATGAAATTCAGAAGAATGTGGAGAAATAAGACCGTCTTCAGACATGTATATCGCCATCCCACACTAGCCGTCTTTCTAGATGCCTCTGGTCCGTTTGTCGCATAGTACCGGAATGTTCCATTCGTTACGCTCGCTGAATTGGAAAATATTAAATGTACTCTCTACACAAACACACACTTCTGGTCTCGTTAGGGTCTACAATAAATTATCGCATATTTTTATTACTAGCAGTGGTGGCTGTTGAGTTTTCTTACCTTCCTCGTTTGTTTAAGCGCAAAAATACAATCGAACTAAGCATAAATACACAAAATCCATCACAAAAACGGCAAGTTCCTGTCTTCTGTGATGAATATACCATCATCATTAGCAACATAATCAAGAACAGCAATATAATAGCTGTTAGTGTCTTATGTTTCACTGCCATTAAATCACGAGAAAATAGAAAAAAACAAATAGTTCAAAATTAATATTACTACTACTACTACTAATACTAATAATAATAACAAAATAATAATTTAAAAAAATGCATATATGCGAGTATAAAGGCGAGATTTGCTTATATGCGTGTCGTCAGTATAAACTAAGCATACCACAAGAAGTCAAATGAAACTCATCATATAGCAGACTTCGTTATTATTTGGCACTCATCAAGTACTTGCTAGAATTGCCATAACCAAAACTTGAGCCAGCATTAGTTTGCTTTAGTCTTGCAACTCATCCACTACATCATCTAAGCCACACTTTAAATGCCGTTTTAAGTAAAATACCAAATTTTCTTGGTCAGGCTTTCCATGTTAAATTATAAAGTGATATTGTGTTGACATTACATTGACTACGATGATTTAGCAAGTATATAAAGTGGCAAGAATCCAGCTGCAAAGAGAGTCCAGAATGGTTGTACGATAAATGCTATCTCATAGGCAAAGTCTCTCCTTAAACCAATGAAAATGGAAGACATAGATCGCTAATTATATCTTATTGACTAATATAAATTTTAATAGCACTTCCGTAAAACTAAAACAAATCAAAATTTTTAACATAATGGTATTAAGCAACTCAGATAAACTCCATAAGCACTCACCAAGTTGGAAAAAAACCATACTATTACCCGAGCTAGATAACACTGTGTTTGTAGAGACACATGTTGAAGAAGTGATATTACTACTCGAGCACTGAACACTATCTGCAGTCGTTTGCACCTCAGCCGATTTTATGGTATTAGGAAACGGACTTGTAGATCCCGAAGAGCTAATTGCCACAGGTAAATTATGTGAAGCTGCAACAAAACTGTTACCTTCAGACACGGTGCTGACAATTTTGGGATTGCTGATGTATGAAGAAAACTGACATTGAGAAGCAGATGAAGCTAAGCGAACAGAGGGCTTTGGTTGATTACCAAGAAAAACAGAAGCACCGCTGGAAGAAGCCGGAATGACTACTGTTCGAGACCCAGACAACACGGAAAAATTACTAGTCGTTATCGCTGGTTTGCTAGTCACAGATGTCTGGCCACTATTGATTCTGCTCTCCATAGTGGACGACAGAAGTATAGCGTCTCCTGATGAAATGTTGCCAGAGCTATTGGATGAATGGGTTGAATCTTGAGTGCACTTTAAATAAGAAAAAATAAAAAATGAGTTGGAATATTAAAAAACTATAATTATTGAAAAAATATGTACATACACTAAGTGGAGCAGAGAACTATCCGGAGCGTGTACATGATGCAACGGAAAATGATGACAAAAATATATTTCCTTGGTAATTAGTCAGTTCACATAGAACAAAGAAAATACATGAACGTTAGAAAGATCAAAATCATAAATTGACATGTATTCCATAACCAGAAAGACAAAACAGGATCTTCTATTGAAATAAGAAAGTAAAAGCAAAATAAGGTTGTCTTCCATTGTACGAATGATGGAAAGACTTGTTTCCAGAATGTCAGGAACCGGTGTCATGTCTTTATTCGAGATTCTTTGTGAGAAACTGCGTTTAAAAGCACACTTTGATGACAACCCTCATGATAAACGATTGTAAAGCTTTTACCAGGGCATGGTGGATTTCCGACCGGCAATCGGATCTCCTATAAAATGCCACATGAGCCCGACGACGGCACCATGACTCGACGTGTATTCCCCGCCACAAAAGGGTTCAACAGCCACAGGATTACATGGACTCCTGGACAGTACCCCGTACTTCCGAATGGCGAATGAGCTCTCAACAGCCACCGGCAACCATGCAACTTACTGCTGCCTTGCAGACTGCGCTTGGATGTGCAAAGGCTAGAGGTGCGTCCTCGATCGAAAAGCCGTGGTGAGGGGACACCACTTGTACCAAATTCCCAAGAAAATTTCATGAAATGTGGAGCCGGCTTATCCTCCAAAAGGAGTCAGCCGCAGTAAAGTAAAAGTAAGTTTTAAATTACGTGGAGAAAAGCCACATCAGTAGAAAATAGCTCTGAGAATTCCTAATTGAACATCTGTACTCACGGCCACATTTTGATAGATTGCATAAAATTACAGCCACGGTTATCAGTTTGGTCATACTTGCGTGTTTGCAAGTAAAGACATTGTTTGTACACGAACCCACACTACATGAGAAAAACTAAAAATTATTCAAAAATATCAAATAAAAAATATGGAACTCGACGTTCCAAGATAAATAAGAGATGCCTGGTTTTAGGAGGTATCAGCCTCTCAATATGATTGCTTTCTATGCTACTATAAATATTACCACTAGCAAGTAAAACATTCGAATAACTACGCGTACTAACCGAGTTGAAAGCAGAATTGGCGGTAGCTGTATCAGAAAGTATGCTACCAGTGCGTCGAGAGTGATGCACAGATAAAGGTACACTAGCCTGACTGGGTGGAAATCGCGAGATGTTGGTGGTTGGCATGCCAGATTGACGAACAAGACCAACAGCAGTGCTACCCGCGCCAGAGAAACAATCAGTTACCGATGAAATTGTCGGAGTAATACGCAAACCTAAAATACGTTTAAACACGTATAATTTTAATATTTAAAATACGAATGTTCTAGCCAAATTTCACAGTGATAGATTTCTTAGATGCGGGTATTTTCTTGCTATATCTTGGGTACAAAAACAAAACTAACAAAATTTTGTATAAGTTCATGAAAGACCACACAACAATTATAAAACTATTGTAGACAAAATTGACATGGTCGCCTAAATTTAGTCGACTTAGCAGGCAATAGCTTAAAATTACACAATCAATGAAACAAAAACGCCAGAATGCAACCAACTGCAGGAGAATCATTTCAACATTTCAGAGTTTAAGATTTTAAGACTAGTTTTTGCTAAGCATCTAAAATTAATAAATATGGTACGTACCCGAAACACATTGAACATTAGACATGACTGGTGCAGAAAAGCCGCTTGTCGAACCAGAATTCCTTAGAAAAAGCTTTAGAAACAAAAGGAATAAGCAGTTAAAAGCGGTTGTGGATATTATGATATATGCAACAGAATGCTTCATTTAATCGTTCAGATGATCATTTGTATATTTAAATTAAGGTTACGAATTTTATATAAAGACCAGTCCCATTATATAAACATGTGTCAATATAAAAGAAACTCATCTAGCAGACCGGTTTCGTACTAATTAGGAATTCTTCAAGTACTGTTCAGAATTTTGCCCCGGACGGAGTCTATGACTCTAACCATTGCGTTACCCTGCAACAAGTGATACACAATTTTCAGTTATATGCTAACTTACGCTTTTTATTCGAACATTTGTTTACAAAGCAAATCGGTGCCTAGTCATTTAAAAGCATTTTGCTATGTAAAACATTATATCATTTCCTCCTTTTTTCCTCCCACACATGCATTCAAGCAGATATGCTTGTAAGTAGATAAAAAGAAAAAGATTACAATTATTTTGTTTATTTAAAGCATTACAGCAGAGTATAGCTGATTGTTAATGTGTTCAAAATAGATGTATCCAAAAAGTAACAATCAACACAGATTAGAGAGCCCAAGAACACACAGTCAATAACAAACAGAAATTAAAGTGACAATAACCACTATTTCTACTACATGACAATAGAAATAAAATTTAATTGATAAATTCATGTTAAAATTCGTTGTCAAACAAATTCCAAAGAAAAGCAAATTTTGAACAATAAAACCTACACAGAGTAGTGTATGTTTGCACTTGTAACTCCTTTTTTGCGACTAGAGATTTTGTTCAATTTATATTGCAGCAAAACGATTTTGTATACTCTTGCAGACATCACATAAACTATTCTTTATATTTAGCTTGCGAGTTTCAGATGAACACCAATCTCAATATATCTAGTCAGTCGCACAACCACCGTCGTTCATATGTACATCATCATTATCATCACTAACAGCAATACAACAGCATTTAATAACTGTTACTGCACTGCCATATAACCATGAGATAAAAAATAAAATGATAAAAATATTATGTAGTGTTTCAAAGTATTTAAATTAAAAAGCGAAAAATAATAATGTACACCAAGAAAAAAGTCAGAGTGGAGGATCTAATTCATACGAAGGTATTTACCTAACACAGGTAAATGAAGCAATCTAGACCTCTTCGCACGTTGTTGCAGCTTCCTTGTGATTTTCATTTTATCGCTTCATAAAAAAACGACCAAACCTGGCAGATAACTCCGTCCTACTAAAAAAGAAAGCTATGATGATTCGAATTGAAATTTGCAACATCGCCATTGAGCTCGGTTCGATGCCATATCGCGCATGGTTTCCAACCAAGAACTATAATGCGTACATGAACCCAAATTTTATGAAGTTTTCTTTAATTGACTCAATTATGTCCGAATCTCTATACCTTGTACATAAAGCCAATCTGGTGTTGTGCTGAAAGAATAATGTGCTACTGGGCAATTTAAGTAAAGGTATACGTAAACTGTGATCGAGCTAGCACAGTTGATGGAGTCCTAATTTTTTGTCTAACGAGAAGCGCTTATTAGCCGCTACAAAAATACTTATGCAAATGTCAGCATTTCTTATATGTTGTTGGTCAAATATATGGACAATTGTTGTGGCTAGCTTATGACAAAACTGCACGTAGAGGTTTATTAATCACACGACCTTCAAGAAACTGTAAGATATACGTGTTCCTTTATAAATCGCCAAAGTTGGCAAAACTATTTTAGCTTTCGCGGTACTCGTATTGATTTTATCACTCAAACTGTTTGAATTATTGAAACAGTTACCATGATAAGTAAATCAGTCAACTACATCAAAAGTCCTCACTTCTAAGCCGCAGAGTTGAAGTGAGTGATGGATGGTCCTGCCGAAGTATGTTACATTTAGAGAGTGCGAATTTTATACCTAAAAATGGAACAATAACTGTTGATCTATTCAAGATAGCCTGGGTAGAATCTCGGTTTTTGAATGAAAATAGAATACAGTCTGCATATTTTTTAAATCAAGTTTGCGAGCTTGAAATAAACACCAATCCCATTGTGTTTAACCAGTCGTCGAACAAAATAACAAAACTACCACCAGCCGTTATGTTGTTCGACGACTGCTTAAATACAATGGAATTGGTGTTTACTTCAAGCTCGCAAACTTGATAAAAAGAATTGTTACCACCACCTACGCAATCGATTATTGTTAAATTGTATTACCGTCTGCATAGTCAGGATCCATTTATTTACCACTAAGGAGGACGTAGACGCCTGCATTCTGACGTATAGGATAATTAAAAAATTAAGCAATATTAAACAGTATTGGGAAAAATGGACATCATTGACGAACACCCTGCTAGTAGTCAAGTTGTTCAATAATTTGTGTATACAGGACTTATAATTTTGTGGGTATTACCACTTTTCAACAGAATAACGAATGAAACCTTGCGCTGCGATGTCAATTGCACGCTTCAAATCGAGAATGACGGCGATATAAATGTTGCTGTTCATTACTTGCCATTAGATAAAACAACCTTGTATAGCCGTTATTCACGCGCAGCACTAGGACGAAGTGATAGAATTGAAACAAATGACCTAGGTACAACCGAAATTAGGCTAATATCGCGCCGATTATCACAAATTTTTAAAATTAAAGTTAATGAAGATAGGAATGTCGACTCGCTCAAAGTAATCGACACGGTCTCTTCATTCCATATATTATGAAAAAGATTAATCAACGCCAACCAAATTATATCGCCACAATTCTTAAATAAGGTAAGAATCAGGTCATCGATGTTTGGCACTTTGCGATTGTTAGGACACAAAAATTGCATTGCGTTTTTATAATTCTGATTGTTGTTGGAGCTTATCGTTCAGCATAAAGGGTATAGGCATAATTTGGAGTATATGGAATGATTCACACACCGGGAATATATTTTTTTGAAATGTTCAGCCCATCTATCATAACGACGCATTCTATCTTTTTTATCAGATTATTGTTGCGCTAACATTTAAATTTCTCGGATCCGTTGCACGAATAATCTGGAACAAATATCGGCTGTTACGTGATACTAACGATTCTGCTATCTTTAAATTAAGTTTGCGAGTTTGAAGTAAACACCAATCCCATTGTATTTAATCAGTCATCGAACTGTTGTTATCTTTCTGTATGACAATTAGTAGCATTCGTAGGTCCGTAAAATCTTGAATCCTTTACATTTCCAGGTAGTCCGATTTTTGTCCTTGATTGATGGGTTCTCACTTGTCCCTTCATTTCAAAGCCGTCCGTTAGCTGCTTGTCTGAAAATGATGTTGGAAACAGATTTTACGAATTTTCGAAACCTTCTGAGTTGACACCATACTCACAGGAAAAAACAATTTGTGGCAAATGTGGTATCCTCATTCAAGACAGATCTATGTATATTTACTTATTTCCGAAAATATTTTTTTATTGTTTGCCCTAATATCCGGTCTGCATACCTATTCTCGTATACTCACATGTATACACAAAATTATCCACGTCACCTCCACCCTCACCCAAAACCTATATACACAGGTGTGCTCGATTCTAAAGTGAAATTCATAGAATAAATATAAGCAAACCCTATGGGTTTACATACACGCCTATCCGTGATGACACGATATTTTAAAATTAATTTTCCGGACGTGTAGACGGATCAAAAATTTTAATCATATTACAGTAATCCTCAAATACCCGGTTTACCTAATCTCATCCTGTGTGCAATAGGTTATATAGAGAGAGAAATTTGTAAAACCGTTGAAAGAATATAGCATTATTCTATCATGTGGACAAGTCCGAATACGCAGCCTACACTAACGAATGGTATCTCAACCAAATACACATTTATCCTGTATAAATTAAATTTTTCGCTTTAAATATATAAATGTTTATTTCAACACCACTTCTCTAATGACAGATTTGGGGTGGTTAGTTGGATCCTTAGGTCTACACAGATGCCTTTTAGGCTAAACCCAATGGAAAGGATAATCAAGAAACTTTAGTTGGTATACAACTGGGAATTGTGTGCAGCGTGCCTCACTGTGGCTTAGATTCCGAATCAGACGTGCCCAGATTGGAACTCTGTCCACAGTAATTTATGGAAAGTACGTGAACAGTTCCGTATAAAGACGAAGCCAGTTTACTGGATGAATTGCCTTTTCTACATTATGCAATGCTTAGCTTATACTGAAAAAAGTAAGTAAAAATGAGACTGGTGTCTATAACAATATCACAACTTTGATTTACTATTTTTGCTGTAAAGAAGACTGTTTGAGTTTGCTTACATCTATTTGAAATTTATTCTTATTTACTTGTTTGGAAAATTTGACTGCAAACCTACGTCGGAAAAGTGTACATCCCGAGTCAACATGTGTTCAACCATGAGATCTATATATAATTGCTAACTGATCTATTTGATTCCGTTGTTATCCGGGGGCTGGAGGACAAAATGTGGCGCAATGCCGTACACTACCTACAAAGTATGTACCCTTAATTATAATTTATGCTCCATGCAGCCATCCAGCAGTCGTTAACCTTGCGCGCAATCAATATTTGTTTAATTGCATAAGCCAGGCAATAACAGTGTACGCGAGATTGCTAGAAACGAGAGCCATATATCTAATGTATCATTCCTTCGATGTGCATTGCGGTTCAATTATCATCAGTCAGTTTGCTGAAGTACTTTGACGATGATAGTGAATAATAGAAACGCGTAAGTATGTGTGACTGACAGCATATTCGAAATGTTGTGCAACAGTTTAGACACCACTGGATTGATGTTTTATTTCAAGTTAGCAAACGATTTAAAATTATTAATACCGTCCGCGCAATCAATGACTATTTAGTTACAAAGGCTACTGCGTTTGTTGATGGTTCAACAGTCATGCAGTTTGTGTTGGTGATTTAAATTATTTGTGGACTACTGAGAGCGCGGTTCTCATAAAGATTACTCCTGGTGATTTCAGGGTAAAAACCGAAAATGTTTTCCAGAAATTGATAATTACCTGAAACTTGAACTAACATGCCAACGAAGGACAAAAACAATTCAGATAGACTACTTATAGTAACACAATGTGTTACAACACTTTTTAAAAAAATTCAAAACGCAGGTAATGTAATGCCGATAATACGATAATCTAAATAATCTTATGCAGCATACTCGCATTCATCAGGAATATTTTTTCGCGAAATCTAACAAAGTTGTGGATCTAGTATACTTTTAAAGAAACAATAAACACAAATTGGTTTGCTAAATACTATGTAAACGTGTTCGGAAAAAGAATGGACTGTTAAAATCAGCGTTTTCTATATTTAAAACTATTAAAACGGATAAAATAATGCATTAGAACGTCATAAACACCTCTTTAAATCAAGTTTGCGAGCTTGAATTAAACACCAATCCCATTGTATTTAATCAGTCGTCGAACAACATAACAAATCTACCGCCAGTCGCACTCACTGACGCGTATCGACCTTCCATGATCATCAACAGAGTACGACGGAAAACTGACTAGCGAAGATCAAACCGCATTGCATATATATGGAAAGCAAAATTAAATACAATGGGATTGGTGTTTAATTCAAGCTCGCAAACTTGATTTAAAGAATTGTTACCAGCACCCGCGCAATCAATTATTGTTTAATTGAATTGCTCAAACCTTTGACTGAATAAAAGATTATATACAAACTCAAAGGATTCGGCAACCGGATATTTATTATTAGTGAGCGCAATTTTTCCAGTATACGGACTAACCATTAACCAGTACATGGAACGGAGAGTTGGCCCTTGATAATATTGGTATCATAGAACGCAGCTTTTATCGGCAACACGTTTGTCCATTATAACAACGACCTTGCCTATATCAGTGCGTAGTATTTAAAGTCTGCATTTCAGATGCTATCTTTAAGCGTATTTAAATTTGGCTTGTTAATGCAGGCAGTTCTGTGTATTTGAACGATTTCAACTGTAAAGCCGGATCAACTAAATTTTCCTTAAATTGAGTAATTCTTGAATATGACAATCTTATCCGATTTCTTCAGTTGACCCGTAGTTTAGACTTGCACAAACCGCGCTCCAGATCTCCTGGGGACCGTGATTGCTTAATACATGATTGATTATGTTCTTAACAACGTAACCTTCTTTGCGCTCTGAATTTTAACGCCACTAGTTCACCTAGTTTTCAAAGATACTTTTTTGACGTGGGCTTCAACATAATTCATAGTACAATTTCAATGCGCACAAATAAAAGGAAATTTGATCAGATACAAAACCATTTCTTTCTCATTTTCTCCTTAATATAATGAAAAAGTGCATTATCTTGGAAAAGGAAAGCCAATTAGACCCACTGTAGCTAATACACGTTTAAACTAAGTGTCAACAAGCAAGAAACAGTTTTGCGTGCTCATTTTTAACCAAACAAACGTTATAAGGAATTTAAATGCTAAAAAAGATCATAACGCTTTACGGATTTATTAAAGAGTGCATATACAACATAGCATTAAATCACATCATGATTCCAGTTTTCTGTTATTTTCACACAAATTTTAACCAGTAGACATGCGTCTCGATCAACGTTTCATATTATTTGGACCAAAGGTTAACGAAAACCGTGTCTAAAAGGATATATGCGTATCAAAAACATACTGTCTTCTAAAATAGTAGATAATGATAGAAGCTCGAGCCATTCAAATGTGCAGAAAAGGACAAGAAGTTTTCAAACAAAGTAGTCACCAAATGTTCCAGTCGATTCAAAAGGAAAAATAAACTAAGCATTAGCTCCGAAACGGTTTTGGCTAGTTCCAATGTTATATATCCATGTAAGCTTCCCTTAGGAAATGTGAATGACATTAATTTTGTTACGGTGTGCAAGTGGTTAGATACAATGGGATTGGTTTTCAAATTATGCTCACAAACTTGATTTAAAGAAGGGATATTTACATAAATATAATATATATATATATATATATATATATATATATATATATATATATATATAAATCTTTAAAACGTTACCACTATCAATAAGGTTCTGTTTTAGAAAAAGTTAAACAGGTAATAAAAATTGGGCAAAGTACCGGGTGGTTTTGATTTTGAATCTGCTGTTTCTGCTGATTGGGAACAGCAGTCAAACGGCAAAATCCGGCGGCTGCTAATTGTTGAGCGGCAACGGGTGACCCAATCTTGGCTGGAATTGAGGGTTCTACAGGAGGTACGTCAACTCCCTGAATCTGTGTATAAAATGAGAAGAAAAATACCTTAAACTATTAAGTAACAGCTTGGTGCAAAGAAGAAGCATTCTTTTTTACTTAGAAGAAAATAGTGGCAAATTAAAAACTACGAGAGCAAGTTTATCTTCGTAATGTTTCATAAATTATCATGGTTTTAGATTTTCAAAAAGATACGAATTGATATTAGTAATTTAAAATGAAAGATGAATTGTTCATCGAAGCATAACTTTATTACACAGTAGAAAACATAGTTTAATTTTCGCAAGAATTCAACTCAACTGCAACATCTTGTACTAATTACACGAAGTCTCGAAAATAAAGGAGGATTGAGTTAGATCAAGTAAATACATCATCATCATCATCATGCACAGCCATACAAAAGCCAAAATTGATTAATGTTTCACTGTCATATAATCATAAGCGAACATTGTAATTCGTATTGTTCATGGTTAAATGTGGACTGTAAAATAACACGAGGTCGCCCATTCCTAGTGAAGATGGTCTGGATTCGGAGTTTTCCTTCTTCTAGATAGTATGCCAAACACGGCCGATGAGCACTATCAGCCAAAATGCCAGTGGCCAAAGTTTCCTTCAGCAGCCGAAACTTACCCTTCGCGTCTTGCAAGCTTGATCTTTTTCCGTCAAACACATTTAACAATAAAGGTTACTGGGCAATTAGACCAAACTCGAGGCTTCACTTTAAATGGGATAATGGCTGTTTCCCTTTAGACCCGGCAAGATTCAAGAACGAACAAAAAGCGGGAAACGTATTCGCAGTGGCACATACACGCACGCTATTCACCAATTCATATAATGTTTATATACAAGTTACTTTGGTTATTTGGCTTTGTATTAATTAGAAACATCTGAACCTAATTAAATATAAACTTTATAATTGCACGCGTATTCATGCATCTGCATCTACGATTCCTGCTTTATCTTCACTTTTCTAAATGTATGTAGTTAATTCAAATTAAATCCTTTTATTTTTAAAATTTTCTGCATAAAATAACATGTTGTAATCGAGTATTGATCGGTCGGAAATATAAGGGCCTTTTTAAATTTAATTTACAGCAAATTAAATTTAAAAAATAATTGTTTTACTCACATATTGAAGACTATCTACGAATTTACTTATAGAAATATTCTGTTTAAACAAAACTAAAGTCAGTATTCATTACAACATACGTTGTTAGATTGAACAACCTTAAACTTTACTAATCAATACATTTCTAAGCATGGAAACTACTAATAGCAATGCACATTATTTTTACCTTATTGATATAGTTCAAACTTCAAACATCCATATAGAACGGCAATCCAAGACGAATATGTATAATAGCTTAAAAGTGTAGTTCTCAAGGGCTTAATATCATAATAGGTGAAATATTCATCCTTCTATCAATAAATAACGATAACGGTCGCTTTAAAAGGAAGTTATGCTTCAATATACAGATTAACTCTAAACTTAAATGAATAATTTTCTGAAAATTAAAAACTTTTTCTTTAAATTTTACTAATACAGAAAGCTATCTACGAATTTATTCAACGGAACATTCACTAAAAGCAAAACTAAAGTCATTATTTCTTACAGAATACATTAGTATATCTAACCAAAAAACAATCCTTGTCTAATATGTAGCATTTCTTAACGTTTATATAATTAAGACAAACAAATCAGTAACATTAAAATAAATATTTAAAATTAGTATAAAAACGTGAATGTCACAATAATAATATTTATACAAACTGACTTGACTGAAATCATCTGTCCGCTGACCGGTAGCATTGTGAAATTGGCGTTGAAAATTATTAGTAACAGCTGGGCCTCTAGCTAACAGCGATTTGGATTCTGATAACAAAAGAGAAGAATTGCGTTTTGTTGAAGCAGAACAATTAACGAGATTTCCCGGAAGGCCATCAATCGCCAAATCATTATCAACTTGTCGCACTAGAGAAGTAAAAGAATCCGATTGTCCGGATAAACTCTTTTGTGGAGTTAGCAAATCTAACCGTCCTGCACTTTGCAGCTTAAATTGTTGCGGAGGACAATTATTTGAATCTTTTCCTGGAATTCTAGCATCTTCAGCATAGCTTAACGCTTTTTGTAACATAGGTTGTGAAGGAATATTTGATTCAAGTACTTTCTTTGATTGTGACTTAATTGATTTGGCAACATTTAAGGCAGAATTTGCTCCAGCGCAGAAGCGATCACTTGAAGAATCTGGACACGAAACATTAACCGAAGTAATTAGGCCTGTTTCATCAATCGGTAACATTTTGAAAGGGCTACGTTTGCTATCTGTTAATTTAGTTTCCAAATAGTGTGTTTCCTTTCCTGATTGCTCATTAGCAACAGTAGAAGACACAGTGGACATCCCAGTAGAAGTCTGGCTAGAACATTGAGGAATATTCGAATCATCGGTTTTTTCAACTGATATTTTGGAATCGTTATCAAAAAGATTTGGCAGGTTTTGATCATCCGAAGATGTGGTAATAAATTCATTGTTTGCACCATCTCTAAATGCAGCAGAGTTGTCCATAACACACGATCCACAAGTAGAATTTATGTCAACTATAGACGGATCATTCATATGACCCGCCAAGTTAATATCTAAGATACGATCTTCCGGTATATTCAGAGGTTTCTGGAATTCAAAATCATCTAACATATTATTCAAATGCAAATTAGATTGAATTTGAGTCTAAAAATTAAAAATCCAATAAAAAGGAAAGCAAGATAAATATTTGTATTAATAAATTGTGCATAATATTACCTTTGGGTATAACAAAGAAGGCGCAGAATAATTGAGAATAAGTTTATTCATGATAATGGACAGTTTATTTCGTTAATAATTAATAACAAATATTTTAAGCTATCAGTTATACTCATGTTTGATTTTTATATGACTGAACAAATAAGAAATAGTCCGGTTTTGGGTTTACTTGGATTTATTTGCACCAGTCATAAAATTCTTTTTCGATAACTGAGTGTTGACTTGTGAGTTTCTTAGTGCGCGGATGAGTATTTCTTATTGTATAACTAAGTGATGTTTGAAATCTGGTTATTCTTGTTTTAATGGATTGAGCTTTGACAAGGCTTTCGCTTTGCTGCCAATTGTATGTACGATTTTCTTCCTAATATGTTGACTGGCGTATCACATAGTTGATGGGTCGTGTTTTGTCACCTTGGTACCAACAACGATTGTGAAGGTTTCAGTATTCATCGCCCATTTCCTTGTACATGATGCTGTCAATGATGATAATGATTCCGTTTGCGTAGCTTTTACTACATCAGTTTGTTACCAGTCTGGATAAATTTTCGATGATGCTGATCCAATGGATAATCCGATTTTCACTGATACTAGAATAGTACTGTTGGTTTGCAAGATTCGTGGTCATACGACGACAATATAATTTTTTGGAACATTGTGATGTTTAGGTCGAGTGCTTGTTAGCTGATATAAAGGACTTCGAATACATAAAGCAAATTTTATGACGTCCTGTGTAGAGCTGTGAAATTTGTTACATTCACTGTGTAGCCTGCTTAAATTGTATGATTCAAAGTGGTCGATAATTTTCCAGACAGTGCCTAGATTTCTTTAATCAATTTGCGCGGTAAAAGTTAGTTGATTCATTGTATAAAATATCTGATTGTGCGCCAAATATACACTAACGTATATGTGAATAAGTAAACTATGACGAATTTGAATAGAATAATAAAAAAATTATTTGGCAACAAAGGCCAATAGGCCCAACAATTGAAATGATGAGGTACAAATCAAAATTAGGATATGTAAAGTTGAATTTAATTGTGACTAGCAAAGTATATAACCATAGGGGAGGAGGGAGTTGAGAAAGAGAAGTCCTTTCATCAACTACGTGATAGATCGTTCTGATGGAATGGAGATTCCATTGGACTAGGAAGGATCGACTAGATAGAAGAGAGTCTACACGCCAGTGTCGCGTGCAGGGATCATTGACTTCAGTTGAATTGAAAAGAAATACTTGCCATCTTACATGTTCATTGTCTGCGTGGTAAAGGTGATTTTAATTTGGAAATTAGATATTTTTTCCACAGTGACTTGATTTAATCTCTGAGTAATTATTGAGACGAGTAGATAACCTCATAATGGAAAGTTTATAAAAAAATTGGTATCCACTATAATATGAAGCGGGCGTAAGCTGATGTTGACATCTATACACTACCTTAGGTAATTGTTAATTATCAACATTTTTCTCAGGTACTATAGCTCTTCTTGATTATCTGATTAGAGCTTGTCAGGTTGTTAATTTTGTAGCATTTTAGCACACAACTGTCGTAGTGGATGCATTGACCAGTAAACGTTGATGGTCTGCTTATTACTAATTTAAAATCGCTATTTCTTCCTCGAGTAAGTTAAACGTCATGACTTTTTATATCTCAAGGGTAAATCTGATGTCTGGATCGGTTTCATGATTTCTGCTCGGTTTACAGCTCTTTTGCTTAAGATGGTGCATGTGTGCATGAACAGGAGAGGAGCAATTCAGAATTCAATAACAACACTATTGAACTGTCATAAAAATTTATCATCAAGTTTAATTTGCATGTTTTTGTACAGGTATATGAGGTTTTGAAATCATTGGTATCTATAGGAATATCTACAAATTTATTGTAGATCAGGTTACACAAGCTAGTTGTATTTTAAAGGTGAAATGTAAAACTAGATCATGTTTCTTTCTTAGATGTTTCCGCACTTAGTTCATCTGCTATCCTTAAAGAGTTATCGATGGCGTTCGTTTGGCTGAAGTTGTTTGCAGATGACATTTGCTGGTTTATGTAGCGGTGTGTTGACAATTTCGTGAAATGCATCTGATGAAAAACTACGGTAATGTAGATCGAAATATTATGAAAAAAGAAAATTACTGGAAAAATGAAAGCTGCGTTAGTCAAAACGCAGATCAGATAATTTCAATTGAAATAAAATACCGCACCAAAGGAAATTCTAAGGATGTCTTTTCTTTATGAGTTTATAGTTTCCCGCACAGCCTTGCGAGGTTTGTTCTGATCTGTTTCGCTTTTTGAATTTCGTCCATGAATTATTATCTGCTTTTAAAACATAAAACTTATTTCTCTATATTTTTCTTAAATAGCTAATGGAACACCTGTCTGTCTATTGTTCTGTTTGAATTTTAAACGATCATTCAAAATCAAGTTATTAAACACATTAAATGCATCAGCCCGAGTATATCCATGCCTGATCCTTTTTGAGATGTTGCAAGTCGTACGGTTTTATCTCATTGTAGTTTTCTGGGTTTATTCATGAATTAAAAAAAAGGATTTGGCTTCCTCTTAAAAAATACTATTGTTTGACCTAGCTGACTATCTTTTCTGTCACTTAGTCAATTGAAGGATTTTCGGACGACGACTTTTGTTATGTAATTATAAGTTTTAAATTCCTGTCTTATTGTTAATAATGTCGCTCTCGCGTAAATTTCTCTTAATGAGTTTTTAATAGAGGGCGAAGCACGAATTCTGAAAAATGAGACAACAGAAAATATGAGAAAAAAATCTTACATACAGCAGTCACAATATCGAAAATCAGAACACAGTACAATATATCGATACGACAACCAAATCCTAAACAGTATTTAATTATGCAGTACGAACGACTCCTACACACATAATGACACACACTCAGAACTAATAAGTTAATTAGCTATAAAAAATCGTATGACGGTTGCATATAAATATAAGCAAAACTAAAATAAGACTGATTCTCAGTCTCTCTTAGCGAGAAAACGTTGGAATAGATGATGCGGAATGTCTAAAAGTTTACATAACCCGACAAATTATCAAACCATACATACATCCAACGAAACTTCAGTCTACACGTACCGAAATTAATCTTTAAGAGCTTGAATCTATGTTTGGGTGTATATATTTTGCATAAATAACAGATTCAGAAAATACTCATGGAGCAGGGAATACTTATATAAAGAATTTCTTGTTCTGAAACAGATAAGTATCGATCATTTTACCGAGTAAACTTACATTTTTATTCTTCTTTTCCTTTGCTTCTAAACCAATCGATCCATCTTCCGAATTAGACGAATGGGCAAAAATGACCTTAAACCAATAATACAATTTTTTTTACCCTTTCAGCAAGGCAGTTGCTAGATTGTACACAAAGAGGAGCATAAGGCTTCTGGATAGAGGAAAATCCTGTCCATCTGGTGTTATTATAATTTTTTAGTTGTTTCGGAAGTTCAGAATTTTTCCGTTTCCACTTCACCGAAATTTCATTAGCCTTTTCGGTAACTGACGTATTTGGTATCGGCCGATCAAGAATGGGAGCAATACGCTTTCCTTCCAGGATCCAATTATCTCCAAATTCAGTACCGATCATGCTAAAATAATAATATTTAAAAAACACACGAGTAAGAAATTGTTGCTAACTCCTCATTATTTAAAGCACGCCTGACTTCAGCTTTATGTCTGTCTCTAGAGATACTCAAGTAATATTGCAAGTCATTGAGTAACTTCTTTTTAGATTCAGTTAGTGGGCCTTGAGCTCTAAAGACAGCAATTATATTGCTGTATGCCTCAAGCTCCAACTTTCTCATAAGTTTCAGGCAGTCTTCCTTACGTAGATCGATCAACATTGGCCACATATCGGTCCTACCTGTTTCGTCTTCAACCATAATGATAGGCAAAAATAAATAATCATCCAACGGCAAGGCAGTAATTAATCGTTAAACGATACTAAAATACCGTAAGTCAATGACTGTTTCCATTAAACCGTTCAGACGACGAACAAAATCTGGACAAATTTTGTATAATTTATTTTCTTTAAAAAATAGGATTATATAGTTATTACTAAGAAATTGTCTGCAGACAATTTTTGATAAAGTAATAAAACATTTATAAATTAATTAATTCGAATTATTTATTATAAATATTTCATTATTTAATGTCACTTAATTTAGAATTAGGACGATTTTTGCAATAATTTAATTAAAATAGTACTATAAAATGATTTCGCCAAATACAAAAAGTACATTGAATTGTATTGCAAAATTTATTTATTTATTGTCAAACCAATTTCAATATTAAAAAAATTAAATAGCTTTTTGTTTAAAACTTCTTACATTTTGCGGCAATTTGATGCGCCAACATCATGATTGGCAAATTATGGAGATCTTACTTGCGTACGAATTTGCTCAGAATCCCCTATTGTCATTATGTCTCTGGGTTTGATACTGAAAATTTAGGTAGAAATATTCAAGAATTCTTTGAAAAAGCTGAAGCGGATATTAAGAAAGCTCAAGTTGAGGCACAGTTAGCTGATTTAAATAAGGTTAATTCTGCTGATCGTATTAAAACAGAAAAAATGATGGATTCCGAGGTACTATTTTTGATTGTATAAATGTACGATTGTACCAAAGAAGAAGCACATGCGACCTAAAAGAATTCCTTATACTCTGTTTCATTTACTTCGTGAACCAGACTTAGAGGTGGAAAAAATTTTACGTCCTCACACTGGCGAATCTTTTGCAACGATGTTTAGAAATAGTTATTTAGTTGAGCTTGGAAGCTTAAAGAATAAAGTGGTACGTGAAAGTTTCTTTTGACAACGTATTAATCACTTAAATGTTTATCCGTGTGTAATATCGCGTTTCGAATGACATTGGGGAGGGCAAACCGTTCACTTGGCGTCAAAAACAAAACAGCCAAAAAATTAAGTTCTATTGAACCGTCTATGTAAGACAACGGGGGGTTTAATTATAATGCATGTATATATGCCTAACAGCATTACAGCAGATAATAGGAATTGATAGCTTCATGTGGAGGGTGCAATGTTAAAAACAAATTGTCCATACATTTACAAAAAAATTCTACATTTCTACGAAAATTCATCCTTTAAACCAGTAAGCGGATAACTCTCTAAATTCGCGATTCGCTATGGAAAACATTTCCGTTCAGTCCAATTAGAAAAATCGATTAGGATTCCAGACGATATTGTACTTTAGATGTAATAAGGAGAATATAATAGCTTCTTTTTGACTCGAATGTGATATACTTACACCGTAACAGTGTTAAATAGGCTATGACTTCAGAAATGCAAACGGACCATATTCAAAATGCAAGTTTCGGCTGCTGAGAGAAACTTTGGCAATTGACACCTTGATAGATGGTGCTCATCGGCCTTGGTTGGCAAACTATTTACGATAAGGAAAACTGAAAAATTCTTCCTCAGCGGAATTGAGCGATCTAGTATTCACTTTCAGGCCACATGTAAGCTTTTATGATTCTGCAAGTATTACGGATTTGGATACAGAATACTTCGAATCTGTGGTGCTATGGAATTTTCTCAAGTCAGACAATGGAAAGTCTGTATAAATCCCTGTAAGCAACTGATTCTGCGAAACTTCTACAAATGTTTTCTGAGATCAATGAAAGAAACAATCCGCGATGCCTTTTCTTTGTATCTCATGTTCCCACTGACTGCAGCATAAGCAACAATAGGGACGCTTTCTACCCCAACCTAATTTCTCTAATAAGTAGATCGAGAAGCTTAGATATTGTCTTGGTTATTGGTGACGCGATTGTTTAATAAAAAATAAATAGAATAAAATCAATACAATAGCCAAAAATGACTAATGCTTCACTGCCATATAACCATAAAAAGCTATATATATATATATATCGTAAAAAATAATACAGGCAAATTATTAGTGAAATTCACGATAGAGAGAAAGAGAGTACCTAGTTACTATTAGCATATTTATCAAAATAACTCACAAAGTTGAGGTAAACTAAATCTCTACACAACACCATTTAGACAAGACAACAAGTGTGATACATTTTCCTTGCGGATTTCACTTTATCACTTCTTAAACATACCAAACCTCGCAGTTAACTTTGCCCTACTAAGAAAAGTAAGTTACGAATATGATTCTACTAGAGATACGTAACAAGATCGCCACTGAGCTTGATTCGATGCCATATCGTGAAGGGTTACTAACCAACTATGATGTGCACGAGGACCCCATCCTTGCAGACGAAGTGGTCCTATACTACCCAATATAGATGTAAGTGACTTCAACTGTTTGTCATGTCAAAATCTGCCCACCTTGTTTCTTACGCCAGTCTGGTGCTGGATGAGAGAAGAACTCTACTGGGTAATCAAATTAAGGTCATACGCAAAACGTGACCGAGCCAACGAAGTTGATGGAACTATTTGTTTTTCTAACGAGAAGCACATGTTGGTAGATCCAAAAAAGCGTCTACTGATGTCAAAGTTTGTTATTCGTTGTTGGTAATCAACATGTGCTATGCATCTCAAGCAACGATGGTCGAATTCGCTGTAAGAGTCTAAAATCACCAAATCGAAGAGGCCAAGTTTCAATAGCGTATAGTAAAACAGCGCGTACAGACGCATTGTAAGCACAACCTTCAAGGCAGAGTGAAATGCTCGCGTTTCTTCATAAGTGGCGATGGTTCGAGATAGCTACCCTAGCTTATGCGATTCTCAATCTCACCTCGTCAGATATATTGACTACGTTATTGATAGAGCTCCCAAGATGTGTAAACCTGTCAACTACGTCTAGATCTTTGTTCTGCAGTCGCAAAGTTGGAGTGAGTAGTGGGTGATCCTGTAAAAGGTGCTAATTTCATACAGAGAGACGGAACGTCTGCTAATCTATTCAGGGTGGCCTGAGCAGTATCTCGATTGTCGAATAATAGTACGATATCGTCTGTATGGTCAAGATCGACTAGTTTACCGCCTGAGAGAACTTCAACACCTGCATCCTGAATTTGCTAAAGAGTGTTCATAATAGCATCGATTACAAAATTAAACAAATGGGAAAATGGACAGCCTTGACGAACACCACTGCTGGTTTTAAAGTTGTGCGTTAATTCGTTGTAGACCTTACACGGCGCATATTTTAATATGGAGGCTAATTAAATTTTAACTCAGTGCGTATTGACGGTGCTGAATGATTTTTTAAATAAGATTTGCGAACTTGAAATAAGCACCAATCGCATTGTGTTTAATCAGTCGTCGAACAACAGCAAGACTTCCGCCAGTCACACGTAGTTGCTGAGTATTAGTATCATAGGAAACCTTTAGTGTGATTTTGGTTGTTCGAACATTGTTTTTATAGATGACTGTCGGTAGTTTTGCTGTGTTGTTCGTCGATTGGTTAAATACGATTGGATTGATGCTTACTTTAAACTCGCAAACTTGATTTAAAGAATTGTTACCACTATCCGCGCAATCAATCATTGCTTAATGGCAAATTATTGTTTGATAGAATATGCTTGAATAACACAAAGTTCTGGCATTGTGTCAAGTGTTGCGCCATATGGCGTCTTCCATTCCGGTTAGCTATGGACTCAAATTGATCCTGTAGTAATTATCTGTGGATGGCGCGGTTGCCTCGAAGGCTGTCGCTCGTTTTTAAACGTATCTAGACTCGGGAAATGCACTTATCCGTTTTATATTTGCATTCATATTTTCTGGTAAGTTAAATAAAACTAAAAACAAAGTCGATATAACTAAATTGGGGCATCTGTTTTTCCACGAAAATGTGAAGCTTCTTAAAATCGATGTTAGCTCGTTTTGATGAGGAAGCTTCATAGCTACTGTAGACGAAGATAAGATACGAGAGACACAATTTACATACCACCGTATCTAGCATTGTAGGCTCCTGTAAATTAGTCAGTGTCTGAAACGTTTGGAGAGTCTCGGATGTAGGTACCAAATTACTTCTATGGCAGCTTTTATAAATACCCTTAGAATAATAAGACTGAATCACTGTCTGAAGATCGATCTGAAATCATTTTAAACAGTAAAGGCTGAAGAAATGGAAGCGTTCGCAGTATATAATAGCCAATCTTTTTTAATCTTATTTGCGGAATGGGGTCGAGAAAATTCAAATTTAGCGAACTTTGCATGATTAAAACAATATGCTAGTAACTGATAGCATGTCGTATACATAGGTAACTTAAACACTCCAGAAATTATGTCTATTGGGAACAGCGTCAGCCCCGATTTCAGAAAGCATATCTTCATTAATAATGTAGAACTATTTTCAAAATCGGAAATTCGGAATTCGTGGACAGCTGTTTTTCTCGTACTTAGATGAGATACTTTTGTATTTTGTAGGGTTTTTACAATTTTTACTTTTGGAATAGTCACATCAGGTACCAGCCGACCTTTGTTTGACGGACACTTATTTTTTTCTCAAACGAGTTTGCGATCATATTGGTCAATCCTCTGATTTATATCAAGAGCCTTGAACCGTATGAATCTTAATTTCAGGCTCATCTGCATATGCTTTAGTTTTTTTCAAAAGAGTGACTATAATGTACCAAATATTACAATCGAGTTAAGTTCTGGCTTAAAAATGGCCTTTTGTAGCTGTGTTGTGCGTACCTGCTCTATTATAAATGTGTACTTCCACGATTAATTTCTTAATTATAATTATATATATTTGTAAGAGCTTTGCAGTATTTATGCTTTTATTTACAGGTTGTTGGTGTTGTGATAGAAAATATTGACGATCGTGATTTGTACATCGATTTTGGCGCCAAGTTTCATGCCGTTTGCCAAGTGTCGCCTAATGACAAAACGCGATATCCACGTGGCAGTATGGTGCGTATTCACCTGAAAGATCCTGAAATGGCATCAAAATTCATGCTAAACACGAAGGCTGTTAGCGTTCGCGAAGCTGACGCCGAACTGATTGGGCCGTATGTTGATAGTGAATCTGGAAACTCTGTAGTAGAGCGTGGAGAAGTTATCACTAAAATGCCTAAACATCATTGGAAATTGGCATAGTCGTGTTGAACAACGTTTCTTCGTATTTACCTTCCTTGCACCGATGTCTTTTGAGCCGTACGTTGGATGCTCGTTATGAAGTTCTTTTTCTTTTTACACTTTACAATACTCATGTACAGATGGTTTTAACCAGTGCATGTATACTTACACTTATTGATGTGTGTAAGCTTCTTTGAAAAGCCCAACTACTTAGTGTCAGTTTCTGTGATCGATTTGATCTGAAGGAATTAAAATTTGAAGTCATGTGACCGGTGGTCCTTAGAGATTTGTACCGGCATCGTTGTTATTGACCATGTCAGTTATAGAAGGATCCAGTTGTCCCTCAAAAGCAGTTCTATTTTGATGCTTCCGTCGTTTCTGATAATGATTTTCGTTCTAGGAAACGTAAATTTGTACGAGCTCCAGGGCAACCTGGAACGCAATCTTCTGGATACGCAACCTCGATGTCGAGGCAGAATTACCGCAATTATATCACACGGTTTATTAAGCACCCTGGTTGTCATGCTCATTTCCAATGGAGAAGTAGTTTATTCCGGCATCCTGAGTCTTATGGGGCCTTATTTATGGAGATCAGGATTTTGGCTTAGGCATGTTTGTTGTTGGTTATTTGTGTTGTACTAACTGTTAAATACTTCTTAGTGTTTCAAAACGGAGTTGTGATTGTCTGTAAACTCTGCTTGTGATAGCATGTTGTGTATCGATTCGTATTATTTTTAATTAGCAAGTTACAGTGACTAAAAGTACTGCAATTAGTTGGTGAACACACCATAATAGATTTAGTGTTTGCAATATTTCGTTCATATATTGCATGTGGGAAATTTTTATTTTAGCGCTCCATAACTCCGTTTTGTAATAGATCTTATTGTATACGAACTATGGTTTCTTTTCTGTATCCTTCTTTTTTCTGCTTTGGTGATGATAAGGAAAATATTGAATTTTGATATTTTATAGTTAACTAACTTTATTTTAACAAGAACACTAATCATGCGAGATATTGAAAAATGATTGATGACACGGACCGTTATTGTAGCGATTGTTACAATAGGTACTGTATTGACTACATAGAAATTGTATTCTCGATTTTACTTTCAAGGACGGTAATCTTGAAAATTATGTGAATGATGCTGCACCTCTGTGTGTTCGAAATCATTCATGTCTTCATTTTGATCCTCGTGAGTTGGTTTGCTGTCGTCATCTGATAATGAGCAAGTGAGGTTAAGGTTCGTCACTTGTACTGGGCCATAGTTTAAGATGTGGTATGATTAAAATAACTTTGAATTCAGTTTTGTTTTGTGCCCATGCATGTATTTGGCTTAAATGTTGAAAATCTGCCTTTTGTTGCTTAAAGAATTGTTACTATAAAAGAAATTTGAAACATTCTTGTTTACTGTTTTTTTATTGTTTTTTTTAATATTTTAATGTTCGTTGAAATGGTGGATACTAATTTCGATTGCGAGATACGAAAAACTTTAAAGGAAGTGCACATTTACAGTACACAACAATATTTTTCATTAAACACGAGTTGTGTATAATAAATGATCTCCATAATGCTTTTATCGTGTACAGATTGTATATTAGAAGTTCGTATGTTTTGAATAGATTTTCTTAAATACATCTTATATTTGCGTAAATATTATGCCTTAACTTCATTTCACTTCTGTGTTTGTTATTTCTGTTTGAGTTACGTTGTACTTTTTGTAGTAGAATCATTTTATAAACAAATTACAAATCCTATTAACTTTAGATAGTTACGAGCCCGTTTGTAAAATCTTCCTTTATTGCGTGTAACGTTTATAAACTTTAACAGTGTATATATTTTGGTCCGTAGACAAAGAAACTTCAAATCTGGCGAATTGCGGAACTAAACTAGTAGTATCTGCAACGGGAGCATGAAAATTGCTTGTTCTACGAGGAGAAACCCATCATATAAAATGCTATATTTCGAATCTGGTTTCTATTTCAGTTTGTACCTATTGTTAAGTATGCATATAACAATTTTCGTCTGCAAACGGAAACTAGCATATGAAACCTTGAAATAAGATTCTTTGAGCAGATGTTGTTATAGTTAAATAATCTATAAGACGCAAGCTAATACAAAATAATTACCGCACACGTAGAAGAAAACGTTATCGCTAACCTACCGAAATGTAACTTATTTATTTAGATCACGTTTGCGAGCTTGAAATAAACACCATTCGCATAGTATTTAACCAGTCCAACAACATAGCAAAACTACCGTCGGTTACTCGTACTGACGAGTTTCGACCTCCCATGGTCATAATTAGAGCACTACGGCAAACTGAATAGCGAGGATAAAACCGCAATGCATATATAAGGAAAGCGCAGTTAAGTTATTGTTGTTGTAGATAACCCGATATAATCCCTTTATCATGAGTTTTAAGCGGGTTCATATACACGTCTGTCTATTGATTTATGTGAAATATTTTTATGTAATAAATTAATTTACTAAAACATGAAGACTGCATGGCCAAGAGTTGTAACATAGCTTCATAGGTTACCGAAGGCAATAGACAATTAATTTTCACGATTTTTCTTTGTACGGCTTCTAACACGAATTTTGTACTAGGCGTTGCGTACCTAAAAATAAATTAGTTCAAATAGGACCAGAAGGACAAACCAAAGTCGGCATGAACGTAAGGTATAATCTCATATACTCATTCGTTTCGTGCTTACTGTCGACTCATCAGTAGGAGCCGGCACTACGCCCTATAAAAACTGTTTATTTGGTCGATGAATATGGGACAAGTGGACTGCAAAGTGTTCTATACGAATTTTTATACAAGCAATAGTTCAGTTAACATAAGTTTTCGACATTGCGAATTCATAGTCAAATAGGTACATATATCGAGCTAGTAAAGGGTAACAACACCAATTTTCGATTCGATACATTGTACCAACAAGATGCTAAATTGCAAGTTGATTGAGAATTACAAATACTTGTTAGCACCGGTTACTCTAATCAATCCATACACTGGCCTTGAACTATATCAGTTATCCCATCTCGAGTTAATCTTGAAACAATTAAAATAAATATATGTTATATACAGTGAATTGGCTTTGAACTCACATTGTCTAGTAATTTATATTTAGTCAACGCCATTACTGCTTGTATGTATATACGTATAAGTGATTATGCAGTCCAAATGTCACACGTTTGTTGGTGAAATATATAGTGCGTATATGGCGTAGTACCGCGTCCTACTGCCGAGTCGCCAGTTAGCACGAAACACATGAGATTATACTTTGCGTTCAGGCTGACTTAGGCTTATATTTCTCGTCTTATTATCCCCATCAAACATTATATAATAATTTTAACATTATAAAAAGCCTTTCTGTTTGGTTTCAAGTATCAGTTTCTTATTGCGATAATAATAATATACAGATAATATACATTTGTATTTGTGTTTCGTCCGATAGTGTCTTAAAATTTTTTAAAACATTATTCTTTAATCCAAGGTTCAGTAAATGCCTATAAAATCGTAAATGTCCAATTTTATATTGTTCATCGAACATTTAATATTTGGATCTATAGAGAAAAATTTTTTCAAATCATCAAGGAATTTACTTATCTGACCACAGATCACCTTTGTATATAAGCAAAACATTTTTGAAGGATATCAGACCCATGATCGAATCCTGCGATATTACGGATTTGACTCGCAGCTATCTAGATTAATTATTATTAACTTGAATATTTGCGTTTATATTATATATATATACATGGATTCACCTTTAGTGAACATAAGAGCTTCATAATAAAATCAAAAGAAATTGAATCAAACGCTTTTGAGATGTTCATGAAGATAATACACAAACATATATTTCATCTAGAGCTAGGATATGATTCCACATGGCCAAACTTTTCGTTTCTGTTGAATAAATTCCGAGTTATATGCTAATTATCGTTATTTTTGTTTAGTATTTTTTTAGCTGGAGCATATTTGACATCTCTTTAGACATGTAGTTCCAACTAGCCACTCTACCATGCAAGGTGGTGTAGTGACTAGAGCAAATGTGTCCAGGTTTGAGCCCTGTCCGCGTCAAATTTCTGGACAGTACTCAAAAAGTTCGAAACCGGTCTCTTGGACAAGTTGCCTTAGTTTATATTGATGTATAATTAGATTGAAGTTTATGTGATAAACTGAAACTTGTTTTGAACAATTTTTGTCACCATCCGCGCTATCAATGGTTGTTTTACTATATACTTCTCATTTTAATATCAATTCTATAGGTTTTGCAGTGTCTGTTCTATAAGGACAGTTTCGTGTGGCTATTTTGAACATTAGGTCTGATGAAATGCCATATAGGCTCCATTAAAGGAAAAACCATCAAAATAAATAGTATATAAATTAAAATTGTGCATAGTATGCGGCCGGGTCGCAAATTGCATAGTTTTAAACTTTGGAGCAAACGTTCTAAGGTTCGAGTCCGGTCCGCGGCAAATTTTGCACACTACTTGAAAAATTCCTAATAGGGACGTTACCGATCTGCTTGATGAATAGCCTTCGATACCTTATGTAGAAATAATTTATAGTGACAAATGTATATATAATGGGATTGTTGTTTATTTCAAGCTCGCAATCTTATTTTAAACAACCTCTGATTTTGGGTTTGGTTATTATTTTTTTGCAGCAGAAATATAATTACGGTTGGTTAAATGTGTGTATTTGATTAACAAATTACTTTGTAATATTCAAAGGCAATGGACAATATAAAGGATGCAAATATTCCAATATCTGAAAAAATTATCGGCTCATTTCTCGTAGTGTGGAAACGTAATGGCCCTGTGGTTGATCTAGCCCCTGCAATAACACCCTCAACTTCACCTACGTCCTCCCAGATAATGAAAACTTTCCATCTAATTGATTTCGTTTCACAGTGACACTCCGTCTGGCCACTGATTTCAAAACGTTCAACTTCTCCATACACTCGATAAAATAGAAAGGATTAATGTTGAACGCCCGCTTCTCACCAATAAGGGCAAAATCACTCGAATCGGCTCACGCTCACAGTCCGGCCTCTGGTGTAATACTTAACATACTTACTTACTTTACTTTACTGCGGCTGACTCCTTTTGGAGGATAAGCCGGCTCCAATTTCATGGAGTTTCTTGGGAATTTGGTACAAGTGGTGTCCCCTCATCATCCATTTAAGTCCCTCAGCAATTCCCATTAATTACTCCATTTACGAGGGACACGAAAGCACTCTCCTCTTTTCATCTATCTCCAAGGCCTTCGTTAAATTTTTTTCGGTGATTTAATCAGTCTTCCTATGCAAATAAACGCCCATTACATTGGCGGACCCAAAAAGAGGCAAAAAACAAGAAAAAACCAGTATCTTCTTCAAAAGTAATTATAACTGGCTTCAGCTCCTGCACAAAAGTCAGCAATTTGTAAACATAACACTCACAAGTTGCGTTGCTGATAAAAATAATTTTTCCGTTTTATACAAATAAGAATTAGCAGTGTTTCTAGATTTCGAATCTATTGCAATTACTGAACTTGACTATTGCTTAAACTGGCAAAAATAATACAAAAATTCAAAAAATATTGGCTTAAAAATCATCTGTAATACGCCTTGAAATAAGACTCGCGTTTTAGAATGCCACGCCCGGTGTTTGTGAATATGTCCAAAATGAAAGCGACGGAACGTATATTTTACGAGAATGAAGTAGTCTGCATTGCCACATTTTGAGATAGAAATGGCTAAGACGTAATTGTTTACGACAAATCTACTGATATGTTTGGATGATCTGAAAAGTATAGAAAATCTATAATATCGGCTGTCCTTACTGGTGGAAATGATGGTTATCAATAAATATTATTCCAGCATTCAATGTGGTTCTTTCTAATATATGTATAAATATATATGCAGAGACAATGAGTAAGGTACATTTCTTTTATATTATAAAATTTATTTTCTTGACACATGGGAGTTTTACTGTGCATTTTATTAAAAGCCGTATACCAAAAGAAACTTCGTTATTTCACCTCATATATTTTGTATCGTGTTACGAACATAGTTTTCATGCAAATTAAAAGAAATTAATTTTACAAACCAAAAAATTAACGTAAAAATTGACAATTAGTACCAGAAAACTTAAAGGTTATAGGTAACATAATTATATTCGATCCTGAGGTTAAATATATTCGCCTTAAGTGACGAAAATGACTAAAAGTTAATGGCCATAAACGATGCAAAATGGAAGTAATTCGAACTTATTGTCTGCATTGTTTTACAGCAAGTGGATAATGAGTTTATTCATGGAAAACCGATGATAAGGAAATTATATGCAAAATGTATTCTTTTTAATGCTTAAATGTATACGCGTATTTAAAGGATAAAAGAATGGCAGCCCATGGTATAGAACCTTTGAACAGCTAATAAAACTGCATCATGCGCACCGGCTTCGTCGCGTTTGCTGTTGCCTTTCCGATTAATTGCCCAGTGGGTCGTTATCTTTTCAGGTTGCGCCCGGGTGAAAAATTTAGTAATGATCATTCTGTGAGGTGGTAAGCATTGCAGTTGGGTGTTGTTGAACTGGATCGCCTTCCAAATTTGAGTAAAGTCTCATCACATCTTTGGATAGTAACCTTGCGTGATATATTAGCAGTTTGTGCTCCGGCGATGTTATTGAAGACCTTTTAAAATTATCTTAATCGTCTTTGCTTTTGGTGGCCTTAACAAGGACCGGGTAATAGATTTAAATAATTTCCGCGTCCTTTTTTTAGCACGATTACCTGATACTTGGTTAGTAATACATATTTTTTTGAAACATGCCGATACGTTTTAACTAGCGTCTTGCTCATTCTACGACTCAGTACAGTAAAAAAGTACGTATTATTAATGCTAGTGATAAATTTCGTTTAAACAGCTTCATTTATGTTTGTGATTGGATGGTCTCATGTTAGATTGTAACTTTGCGCCGGATAGGTCTTTGTAGCGTATCCGTATGTTTGTGAGAGCCTATAACTGTTGCGAATTCAGTTAAATGTAGTTGCATTCACGTGCGCATACATCAAAGTGAAACTACAGGGACTGGAAGCCAATTTATCCATTAGACATGTTAAATTAAATGCTTCATTCTCATCCTGTAAATGAAGTAATCTATGATAACAGCTGGCTTCATCATCATTATTGTAATGCAGCTAGACAGTTGTGACTGCTTGGTCTAATCATCAACATCATCATATTTAGGTAGTAGTTCTAAAGATAAAATATGGAACGTGTGGCTGTTATTAAGTTTATGCATTTGTAGCTTTTCCTTTTAGCAGCATGGTCCAATCGGAAGGCAGTAACAGAAAGAATAGGAAAATGCAGCTGTAATTTTCTTGGTGGTCTGATAATAATTTTAGAGCACGCGGCTATATTTAATCTTGCAGTAGGATAGTTACGTTAGATCATATTCGACTAAAATTAAATGTATGGCATGCCTGCTTTGACTGTTCATCGTTTATTGAGAGCCATTGTAAGCTAAAGTTGTAAGCTTTTGTTATGTAAAGGCAAAATGTGTTTCGATTATTGTCTCAAAATACCAATAAGGCTATTCTTGTTTGTATTGATTTACTTATGGCAAATTGGAATTCAAATGAGATTAACTTTATTTTGGATCGAAGGAAATTAGCGTACATTACAAGTATTAAAATATGAGGACGTTTGTTTCAACGGATGATTGATCAATATGTGGTGGTTCAACCGGCTTTAAGCACTAAAAGAGAATGGTGACAAAGTAATAAAAATATACAAATAGTTAATTCACGTCAGGATAGGTAATCTAAAAGCTAGTGTGTAAAAATATGCTTAAGGATATACGGTTTATTGAAAGGTGTTACAGAGAACTAGGTTAATATACATGGTATGATAAAATATGAAAAGGACCAAAATGTGAAGGGTGGTGCGGCAAAAATTATTCAAACGTATAATGCTACATATAGGCTGTTATTAATCTGACATTTCTTGTCTTTTGTGCTGTCGGTGTTGCGCACCTAGTAACAAATTAGTTAAAATATGACCCAAAGGATAAATAAAAGGCAGCATTAACGAAAGGAATAATCTCATATAAACATTCATATTTTGCTTACTGGAGACTCGTGTGTGGGAGCCGGTATTACGCCCTTTACCTACTCTATTTTGGTGAGGAATGTGGAACAATTGGACGGTAAAATCTCCTATATGAATGTGTATACCAGCAATAATGAAGTGCAGGAGCAAGTTGTTGTGTCATATTACGTCGCAGAAAAAATTATTTCAATCAGTATTAAAAGATGAAGCAAGACTTAAACTTATTAGGTAAGGGATAAAAAAAGTTGCATGTTATTTTTATTTTGAACGCAGATGGTTTCAAATGTATAGAGTATACTGATAGTGCTCTAACAAAGAAATTAGTTAAGTCCGAAATTTACGTGATATAAAGTTGGCTGATTTGAGCATTTATTATCTTCCGTAGAAATTATTAGTTCACTCGAAGATGGTCGTTTAGTAAATCTTTCATCATAACATATTATTGAGAACTAGCTTGAATTTCTTAACCCTCGTTTATCCATTCATATTTAAAGGTCACTAATAAATTGTAAGTGGATTTTGTGCGTATATCAAATGTTTTTAATAAATAATATGTACGCACGCATTCCTTTACACGCCTTGCGTGATCTGAATTTAAGTGAAGTATAGTAGGTGATCTCTCTAAATCCTACTGCCTTTCATATATTATATTATTGTTTGATCAGTTTTTGTCCTTTTAATACAAATACAAATTGCACTTTGTTCTAAAGTTTAACTATGTTATAGAAGCAAATTTATAAAACACAGTTAAAACGGTAATTTTCTTTTGGTCAAATCTCAACTCGACTGAAATATTTGGTTCTTTATATAGTATATTTGGAAAAGAAATTATTTTTAATTTGTTTTGAGTGTGTACGTTGTATAAAATCTATCGGAAACTAGAAATGCATAAGTGGATACAATTTCACTTAAGGTTCACCGGTTTTGTAGTCAATTTGTTAGATAATTTCTTTTGTCTATTTGAGTTTAGAGAAAAAATTTAAACAGCAGCTTCCATAATACACAGTTCATGACCGTTTTTTTGCATCGAATAAGCGCACTGCAAATCCGTTCTATGTGCTTTTTATGCACTGCCGGGGTATAACGGCAAATTTATCCTATTTTACAGCTTTTTATAGTCTAAATTAAGTGCTGAGTACGTGGTTTTAATCTATTTAACGATCTCTGATTATTCGAGCTATGGAGTTCAACTCAGAATTTACCTTGATAATACATTATTTACAAACTAATTCATTCTTAAATTACGCATAAGTCGGTACAGTGTACCATCCTCTTCAGATGGCTTATATTTAATTCTATCCGCCAATAAATTTATATAGAGTGTTGACGAAAAGTTATATCTCAATTTCCAAAAGAAGTTCTTCATTTCTTTAAATCAAATTTGCGAGCTTGAAGTAAGCACCAATCCCATTGTATTTAACCTGTCGTCGAACAACATAGCAAAACTACAGTCAGACAAGCTCGCAAACTTTATTTAAAGAATTGTTACCACCACTCGCACAATCAATGATTTTATAAGTTCTTCCCTTGTTTAATCATATTGTTACACATGTAACCGAAGATTGACTTCACGCTTGTCCGAGCATATGCTAAATTACGCATAAGTCGGTACAGTGTACCATCCTCTTCAGATGGCTTATATTTAATTCTATCCGCCAATAAATTTATATAGAGTGTTGACGAAAAGTTATACCTCAATTTCCAAAAGAAGTTCTTCATTTCTTTAAATCAAATTTGCGAGCTTGAAGTAAGCACCATTCTCATTGTATTTATCCTGTCGTCGAACAACGTAGAAAAACTACAGTTAGACAAGCTCGCAAACTTTATTTAAAGAATTGTTACCACCACCCGCACAATCAATGATTTTATAAGTTCTTCCCTTGTTTAATCATATTGTTACACATGTAACCGAAGATTGACTTCACACTTGTCCGAGCATATGCTAAATTGTTGTTGACGAACGTTTAATTGAGTTGCGCGTTCATCTATAAAGAAACAAAAATGAGTGCACTTGATGTGTAAACCAAATGGGTCAATTTAAAATAATGATAATGGTAATGCGTGAAAGTATTCTGTTAGATTTTGAAGCTTTCACTATAAAATGCGTAGCCTAAAATTTTCAGTAAAAGTCAGCTTTTAGGAATATGTCTTACAATAAGTCTTCTATACCTCCACTCAGCATTATATTAAGTTTTTGTTATTATATGAACACAATCAATTATCAAGTATTTCGTTAGTGTTGTCTCTTTAGGAAATATGTTATTACGCAATTTATTTAATCTTTAGTAAATAGACGGAAAAGTCGGAGTTCAACATTGTTTTTAAATAAGATTTAAAAGAAACATGTTGCGCGACAGGAAATAAACAATTTACCTGATTTTCGGATTGCGTACCGAAATATTTGAATCCACTGTCATCATGATTTTTGCATATATTTCGGGTTCCAATTACGGAACCCTTCTTCAATGCCAAACACATCACACACTTAGTTGACAATCAATATGTCAAGTGGAAATATTAATTTAAACCGCCTCATTTATACTTGATTTTAGATCTCTTAAGCATAACGTTTTTTTATAAAAATGTTAGGAAAGAAATATATGCAAAAATCATGATGACAGTGGATTCAAATATTTCGGTACGCAATCCGAAAATCAGGTAAATTGTTTTTAAATGTATAAACAAATGTCCAATTTTGGGTGCTTAAGAACTGATAATAGAGATAAACGACTTTATAGCATATTATTAAAAAATAGGTTTAGAAGATATTGTAAAAATGTAATCTGCGTCGAATTAGTACTGTTCTATGTGTGGCTTAATATTATTCCACATTCTCTTGTGCTACTCTGTAGAACTGTGCGAAAGTTAATGTTTCCTTTATGTTTTAAAATTATTTTTTATAATAACTTGAAGATGAACGATCGTGAAATCGGATGTGAAGATCAACGAATAAAAGAAAAACTAGACAGCTCAATAGGAGGGCATGTTGAATCGGTTAAACGCAAGCGTTCACAGGATGAACGAGACAACATCACTAATTACAGTGAAAATCGCCCACCGGGCTTTCAAGATGCTGTATTACGACCAACAACTGGTTTGCCCGCTGGTGTCTGTGAGACGGTACGTGGCCATAACTTTATAGAGGCTGAAATGAAGGATGCGCCTGACTGGGAAGCGTTGCTCGCTTCTTACGCAACCACCGGTTTACAAGCTACTAACTTTGCACGAGCGGTCAATATTATCAATATGATGGTAAATTAGACCAGGTTTTCGTTTAAAATATAATGTTTTTATCTGGACGTCTGCACGAATTTAAATGATATTTGTTACGCAAACTTAAGGTTTATAAGATTTGGTATTGCTTGTGCGTTGCTTATTTCAGCGTGAAAATATTAACATAAAACTTACGTCACCAGTTCCTAAAATGAATGCTGAATAAGTAGTAGTTTTTTCGTTAGTAAAACGATATATAAGCTTGGTGTATGCTCACATTCATCTTGGATTCTAAGCTTTTACACTTTAATTGCAGTTTGAATAGGATTTTCAGTAATTTTACGTAAAGTGTGAATAAATCGGCATATATTTATCACGTGCATAATGAGACAGATTGTATTCGCAACGTCTAACAAATAAAATATATGTACCAATCACCAAAGTTTTGCTTGGGTTGCAAGTGAATGAACGATTTCCATGGACGAGAATTGGTACGAATAATACTGTTCTCAACCATCTGATCTAAAATGATCTTGAATACCTGTAACTTTTTATTATCTAAGGGTCGAGCTCTGGCGAGGACTCGCTGTTCTTTAGTTGCTGTTTAGTGTCGCTTAATTAATTTAGCTTGACTGATGGGATAGGATGTTTTGATTTTCATGATCTTCGAATATCTGTTGACGATCTGGCGTAATTGTGGGTGAGCGGATTCGAATTAGTTGTTGCTATTGAGTGAAAAAGCAAGATGATCGTTACGATCGACAACATGGGGTAATTTGTGCTTAACAAGATATTCGGTTGTGGTGAATCAATACTTACGTACTCGGAATTAACATTATCGGATTTTTCTCTAGAGATAATATACTTTGCTAATTTTTTATATTGTTATTTATATTTGCATTTCATTGCTGGGTTGTCTTAGCTCGATAGGAAAGTAAATGCTAAACCGGATGAATCAGATGATGTCTATGATGAGTTGAACCCGTGCAGTAGAAAAAGATCTGGCTGTACTATATTTCTCGCTTATACATCAAACATGATATCAAGTGGCCTTCGGGAAATATTCTGTTTTCTCGCAAAGCACAACCTTATCGATGTGGTGGTCACTTCAGCTGGAGGTGTCGAAGAGGACTTCATCAAATGTTTAGCTCCTACTTATATCGGTGAATTTGACCGGTGGCGTGGTGCGGATTTGCGGGCCGTCGGAATCAACAGGATTGGTAATTTGCTAGTGCCAAACGACAACTATGTTGATTTTGAGTCCTGGCTGACTCCAATTTTAGACAATATGCTAGAAGAACAGAAAAAGGAGGTATGTCTGAAGAGTTCTGAAATTTGCATTAATGACCTATTATTTGCACAAATCATTGACTGTATTAGATAGTTAAAACTGTTTATTTTCATAATAATCTTTTGTGAAAAATGGTGGCAATATGAGTTTGGTACTGCGTGTGTGGACTTCTTAATGGAATGTGTTGTCTGGCTTTGGTTTTTATAAGTTTTATTTGTGGAAATTGGCTGATTAGGCTGAAAAACGGAATAAATTCCTGTTACTAGCGGATCCTTTCTTAGGTTCTATAACTATATATGTATATAGTATATATAGATATATATATTTATGTATCTAAATATATGTATATTGAGTATTATTGGTTAGATGCTGATCCGAAATTGGCGAAACTGAATTAACTAGTTTAAAAAAAATGTGTGTTTTATTATGAGATTTATTTACATGTCTATGTTTGCTTACTCGTGTTAATTTTTTGTGTGTAAATGTTGTCAACTCTGATGATGGGTTCGTAAAAATGAACTCGAGATGTCAGATTTTTTATGGAATCTGTGATTGACGCCGATATGAATGCGATTGCAAAATTAAACAAGGGAGTTGAGATGAGAAATACATCACTGTTTTGTAAAGGCCAGTTAAAAGCAAATATTAATACACTCATTATTAATAGAACAGATGAAGAAGTGAATCTCCGTTTAAGTCACAATTGGAGAAACTGTCAGTAATGACTAGGACTGCTAGTGGGGAATGAATCTGTAATCTCGTCGTTATTATACAACAGTTAGATACTGTTTGTTGCGGAGACCTAATATAAATACATATATATATATATATATATATATATATATATATATATATATATATATATATATATATATATATATATATATATATACAGTATGGATTAGGTGGTACGAACCTAGTAATAAATAAGTTCAAACATGACCAGAAGGATAAACCACAGACAGCATGGACGGAACGTATAATCTCATGCAAATTCGTTTCATGCCGACAGGCGGCTCATTAGTAGGAGCTGGTTTAATGCTCTTTAACCACTGTCGTACGTGTGAATATACGTTCCGTTAATGCTGTCGTTTTATCCTACTGGTCATATTTGAACTAGTTTGTTGCTAGGTGAAGCATGTGGCAAAATAGAACGGTATTTTGCCACTTTCCTCACCAAAATATATAGTGGATAAAGGGCTTAATACCGGCTCCTACTGATGAGTCGCCAGTAAGCACGAAACGAATGTGCATATCTTTGTTTTATCCTTCTAGTTATTATAGAACTAATTTGTTACTAGGTACACAACACCTAATACCTAATTCACAATCTCGTTTAGTAATTAGTTGTTTGAGCACTACATTAATGGACCGATAGTCGCAATGCTCATTTCTATAATTCCACTAAATTGAGCCTGGGTGTGATTTTTCTCTCGAGTGCATTACATTATTCACTTTCATGCTAAATTTGCGTACATATATTTAGTTAAAACCTTGAAACTTGTTCCAAACTGCGATATGGAACATAATCGTGGCTAATATAAGTATTATAGCAAATATTCTTGGCTTGAGAGGCTGTGCTTGATTAGTCGTTCGAATTCCGCTATTATATTAAATCTGTATACGTACCTCCACATAAAAAAGTTTTTTTGCATGTTACAAACATGATTAGAATATCAGGTGCCTAAATTCTTCACATGATAGAGTGTAGCATCACTTGTATCTTTCACCATATTAAGCAATGGTATATTGCATGGGTGACGATAATTAATGAAATGGGTGCTTTTCATTTTTGTAATAAGTATAGTGCACCTAGCATCAAATTAGATCAAATAAGACCAGAATTTTATACCAATCTGTATAAAGGAAATTTTTTATTTTGTGTTCGCATGTTTTTTTGCGCGCGAACTGCGCCACAAATCCACTTTATATTATGTTAAGTAATTTAGGATAGTTGGTCAGTGCATTCTCCTAGACGTGCGATTATTAAAGCAATATACGTAAAATCAATATTGTGTGTAAGCAGATATTAGCCATTCACAATGATACATAGGACCATACATACACCATATTTATTGTACAGACGTTTCAAAGAAGAACAATTATTAATGAATAGCCAGCTAGAACGAGATGCATGCGTCAATTGCGTCATCTACCAATACTAATTTTGGCTTTAACTTTGTTCCTGAATTAACTAAATCGTAACTACTTACGCCATTTTTAATTTTTGAGTATCTGTATGCTAGTTATTTGCCACCAAGCACGGATAAAATGTAGCTGGATTTGACTTGCACTTTTAATCTCTTTTGCTCTGTTCCTGTAAAATCTTTTTCTGTTTATTCAGCTTTGTCAACACGCAAATATTTACCTTTGCATAGCTTAAATAATAATGCCGTTTGGATTATGATTTTGAAAACATGTTCGACCATTGCGATGGTTAGTTCTCGTCACTGGAAACTGGGTCTTCCTGGCCGTGTGAAGATTTGTATGTATTGAGGATTTGTTGGACTTTACTGATTACGCTTCCGTGCTGCTAAAATTTCTCTTACCTCACATGTTTATGGAAGAGCGTTCAAACTAACAAGGTTGTAATCTCACAGTAGGTATGGCCGAACTAGTGTTCATCCAAGGCCCAACCATAATCGAGTTTCATGGTTAAATGACAGTGAAACATCATTATATCATGGTGCTGAAATACTGATAACTAGTTGCTGCTTGTAATCTTTAGTGCTCTAGAATTTGTATCTGTGGATTTACGTAAAACCTAGGATTCTTGGATTTATGCCCCCTTTAACCGTGACTGTATTACTTGAATGGTTGCTCAGTGCGAGCATCACATCTTGATTCTCCGCGATTTGCGTACGCGGGTTGTCGCTCTACGCTATCAGTTTCGCAAAGATTCGATTGAGTCCCATTTCCAAGTATGCGTCGAGTTCTTCTTATAATTGGCTGTGTACGGATTCATCCCTTTATTCCGGAGGCTTCATCATCGTTCATACTAACCACTGGAAATCTGGTACCATCTAGTCTTCGTTCAATTCCTAATTTCCTGAATACATCGGGCCTTTAGTTACACATGCACAGCACAATGATCAGAACCGCAGATTTAAGCAAATGTGGTAACCTCGTTCCGCAGCAGTTCTGTTTATATTTTAATTTTTGACACACTAATGGTTTTAAACAAAGAATAGATCTCAGTAACTAAACTATATGTATGCTTACGCATGGAGCACATGAAAAAACCCACTCAACAACTTTCTATCTCTCTCTCTCTCTCTCTCTGTATATATATATATATATATATATATATATATATATATATCCTGTAAATTAGCAGATCCAACCCGTAAATCAGTACAATTGCAGCAATTTCAAATTCCTGTATACGTAATCTCATCAAGTGTGCAGAAAGCTAATGGGAGGGGAAGAAAGAAAGTCTCCAACATGTGTGATATAATTGTATTGTTACGTTATCATGGTAATTAAATTAAAAAATCAAAACTGAAAGCAACAACTAATTTTATTATTATTATAATCAAGGTTGTGATCTTGATATATACACCTGACCCATTAATTACTTACATATTTTAGTATAAAACAAGAATTGTATAGTGTAGGAAAGGCAATTCATCAAGTAGACCGGTTTTGTCCTTGTTCGGAACTCAACATGTAACGGCCAGAATTTGCCGCGTACAGGTCTCGAACCTGGGCACATCTTCTTAGGAATCTGGTGCTCTAACCGCTGATTCACCCTGCCGCACACTAGACACAATTTTCAGTTATATATTGCTCCAGATTCCGTAGCAGACGTGCCCAAGTTCGAGCCCTATCCAAGGGAAATTTTGACCAGTACATGATGAGTTCCCAATAAGGACGAAACCGGTCTACTGGATGAATTGCCTTTTCTACACTATACAATTCTTAGTTTATACTGACATATATAAGTAATTAATGGGTTAGGCGCTTATGTCAAGATCACAAACTTGATTAAAAAAATTGTTATCACAGTCCGCGCAACCAATGTTCCTTTAACGAATTTAATTGTTGACGCAAATGATATGAGTAGATTGCAATGAAAGTTACCTTGATACGTACGCATATCGCAGAGAATAAAGTCACAATATTAGACCGTTAGCCTGGAATAGGGTTGTCTGCGTTGTTCTTTTGGAGTTGAGAGTCAATGCATTTATAAGTTTCAGAAGTATACGATGCAAGGATTTTCTATGTGAATATTGACTTTGGTTATGGATTTCGCTAGAGAAAGCTTATATTACTAAATGTATAGTTTTTTATTGCTTGCATTGCTTATTATTTTTTGAGTTACTTTTACAAAATAAAATACAACTTAGCAATTGCAACATGCGTATATGTAAGAATTGTTCTCGCAGACAGACAAAGGATAATTTTTCTATTTATCATTTCTAGAAGGATCTATTATCTGTAATTAGTCTGTAGTCTTACAGTGTTGTAATTGGTTTTGATCTACTGTCCATTGAATTGCAGATACTACTTTTAGTAGTTTTTAAAACTTATTTAGTATTTAGCATATTAGTTTAGCATGAAACCATAGCGGTTTTGCATATAACCATTTCTATGGGCTCTAGCCAACATATTTGGGTTAGTTTCTTCGAATTTTGTCATTACTAATGGGATGCAATAATTGCACTCTTAAAAACTATATGATCTTGTAGACGATTCTGGTGATGTCAGGAGGTTTAACGCTTTCACGATTTTCTTTCGTGTTTTTTTTAGTTTATCAATTATAGTTCCGCAGCTATCCGAATTATCCTCATTTACAATGTGATAACTGATATCGATCAAGGCCATAGTGTATGGATTTACTGGAGTAACAGGTGTTCAGAAATTGTTGTAATTCTCAATTTCGGTGAACTATAGCATAAATTAATATCCATCAGTTTGGTATCATGTACTGACTTGGTAACCATAGTGTTAGTACCATGTACCTTTTCGGTACAATGATGTTGGTATCGGTTACTAGCACAATAGCCATAGTATTAGTATCCTTTACAGACTCGGTATATATATTATATAGTGTGAGTTAGCGTTGAACTCGCATTGTCGTTAACTTTAGATGATGTTAGCTTCACTATTGCAGGTTTGCAAATTCGTCTAGTAGATTGTACCGTCCTATTATCCCTCATTCCTCATCCACATAAATAGTGGTTAAAGGACGTAATACCGGCTCCTACTGATGAGTCGCCAGTAAGCACGAAACGAATGTGCATGAGATTATACTTTCCGTTCATGCTGCCTTTGGTTTATCCTTCTGGTCACAACTGAACTAATTTGTTACTAGGTTCGCAAAACATAATACATACTTGCATATATATTAGGTCTTCGCAACAAACAGTATTTAACTGTAATATATTGAATTGAATGATGTCATGCTTACCGCGAAATGTGATAACTGATATCGATGAAGGCCAGAGTGTATGGTTTAACTGGAGTAACAGGTGTTCGGAAATTGTTGTAATTCTCAATTTGGGTGAACTTTAGCATAAATTTATATCCATCAGGTTGGTATCATGTACCGACTCGGAAGCCATAGTGTTAGTATCCGGCACTCATCGATTTCAAAGAAGGTATCAGTTACTAACACAATAGCCATAGTGTTAGTATCCTTTACAGACTCGGTATATATATTATATAGTGTGAGTTAGCATTGAAGTTGCATTGTCGTTGACTTCAGATTATGTTAGCTTCACTATTACAGGTTTACACATTCGTCTAGGAGATTGTACCGTCCTATTATTCCACATTCTTCTACCAAATATATAGTGGTTAAAGGGCGTAATACCGGCTCCTACTGATGAGTCGCCAGTAAGCACGAAACGAATGTGCATGAGATTATACTTTCCGTTCATGCTGCCTTTGGTTTATCCTTCTGGTCACAACTGAACTAATTTGTTACTAGGTTCGCAAAACCTAATACATACTTGCATATATATTAGTTCATCGCAACAAACAGTATTTTACTGTAATATATTGAATTGAATGATGTCATGTTTACCGCGAAATGTGATAACTGATATCGATGAAGGCCAGAGTGTATGGTTTAACTGGAGTAACAGGTGTTCGGAAATTGTTGTAATTCTCAATTTGGGTGAACTTTAGCATAAATTTATATCCATCAGGTTGGTATCATGTACCGACTCGGAAACCATAGTGTTAGTATCCGGTACTCATCGATTTCAAAAAAGGTATCAGTTACTAACACAATAGCCATAGTGTTAGTATCCTTTACAGACTCGGTATATATATTATATAGTGTGAGTTAGCATTGAAGTTGCATTGTCGTTGACTTCAGATTATGTTAGCTTCACTATTACAGGTTTACACATTCGTCTAGGAGATTGTACCGTCCTATTATTCCACATTCTTCTACCAAATATATAGTGGTTAAAGGGCGTAATACCGGCTCCTACTGATGAGTCGCCAGTAAGCACGAAACGAATGTGCATGAGATTATACTTTCCGTTCATGCTGCCTTTGGTTTATCCTTCTGGTCACAACTGAAGTACCTAATTTTTCAGTAGCTAGTACAACAGGTGTGGCAGCCTTTAGAGTGACGGGACAAATGAGCATCTAGCCATCATGAAGCTGAGCACGACGCGAACTTGGATATCGTGGATCAATGGGTACTCAATCGCGGTACTATGAGTAGTAATAACATAAACCACAAAAGAAAAGCTTAGATACGATAAATATGATGATCGCACTGCGTAACCAAGAGCAACAGCTTTCAAGATGTCTGGAGATGTTGAGCGACGCCTAGCATTATGTACCATTCTAAAATATACTAGCTCCAGGAACACTTATGGAGAAAGGCGACCGATGATGCTATCTCTTCGGTGCGGGTGGAATGCTGTTTGTAGTCCTTCTGGTCATATTTGAACTAATTTGTAACTAGATGCACAACATCTAATACATAATTACATACATTTTAGTTTGGTTTCAACTTGCAGTCGCAAATATTATACATTTTTATTTTGCTATTCTTGAGGTAGTATTTCGGAATAGCCGGACGCGTTGCTTACAAAAACCACACTAAAATTAGGTGGATTTCCAGGTGTTTATCAAATCAAGAAATAAAATGAGTTACGCACAGCGACATCTGCAAAATTCATAATCTGCCGCTAAATAATCAAGATACGCTTGTACATCAATAAAATATATACCGTTGAATTGCACGTGTGTGTATATGCGTGTTTGTGTGTACATTCATTTGCGTTTCCTGATTTTTGTTCGATTTTGTATTATGTATGTATTTAATCTAACTTTTTATTCTGCTTTTTAAATTCACTGTATAATTACTTTACTTTACTTTACTGCGGCTGACTCCTTTTAGAGGATAAGCCGGCTCCATTTCATGGAGTTTCTTGGGAATTTGGTACAAGTGGTGTCCCCTCACCACTCGGCTTTTTGATCGAGGACGCACCTCTAGCCTTTGCACATCCATGCGCAGTCTGCAAGGCAGCAGTAAGTTGTATGGTTGCCGGTGGCTGTTGAGAGCTCATTCGCCATTCGGAAGTGCGGGGTACTGTCCAGGAGTCCATGTAATCCTGTGGCTGTTGTCCCCTTTTGTGGCGGGGACACACGCCGCGTCATGGTGCCGTCGTCGGGCTCATGTGGTATTTTATAGGAGATCCGATTGCCGGTGGGAAATTCACCACGCCCTGGTGACATCACCGCCATAGCCCCGTTAGTCCATGTACGATCGGCCATCGAAACATGGTTGACACCGTCGTACCACGTTGAGGAGGGGATTTTGCAGTCAAGTTGAGTTCAGGCGAAAATAATTTAGCTTTACGATTGGTGTTGTGTTAAATAACTTTATTACAACGTTATATGTCAATACACAAACGGTTTCTCAATTACAATTACTTATAATAATGCCTGAATAAAAATTATTCTGAACTATTCACTTTTTAGTTTGTCATACTTTTAGCCTTGATTTGTACAAATTTCTTTTGTGTCTTCTTATATTTTATCTTTAATTTTATATGATTAATGTTTCCCTTTTGTAATGCTAATTGCGTAAAATTTTACCTTACTTTATTGTTGGTGTTATTTATTTAAGATCATAAATTGGACGCCGTCAAAAATGATTAATCGACTAGGGAAAGAGATTAACAACGAAGAATCGGTGTATTACTGGTGCTATAAGGTGAGACAAACATAATTTAATTCATTTATAATTCCTTAATTAAAGTCAGAAGTGCATCTTTACGCTATATCAATAAAAAATCTTGCCAATCGATTAAGCTAGTTGAATAGGTAGGATTTGCTTTCATAGAAATTTGTAACACTTCTTTATTGAATTGATTTGAGTGCATATTTCATGTTACGTCATATTGAATCCTTAGCAATCTTTGTCTTTTCAACTAACTTGACACCTTTCAAATTTATATTCGACATAAAAATTGCTCATTTAATTAATAAAATAATTTTCGTCTGTAGGCACGATATTTGAATGTTTATTGGGTTATATTAATCACATTTCCTTCACAATTAAAATAAATCTATGCTCTGCTTTTAATAAGTTCAATCGCTTATGCCTATTTTTCAATGATTATAGGTGGAAGCTTTTAGTGTAGGGCGAAAGTCTTCTTCCAACACTCGTTGTGTAATATCGTCATTTAAACTTTCATGTGTAGATTTTGCTTTTGTCATTTTATAATACAAAAAAAAATGAAAACAAGCGATAAGATATGTCTGGGTGTCTGGTAGAATCAAACTGGTAAAGTTAAAAATGACACAATCTTATTCTCTTGAAATTCGGTAGACTTGCTTATTACCTAACAAGCATGTCAGATTTTTGAAAAATACTCATTTGACGGAATTTATAAATAGGCGTTTAACAGCATCACAGTGTGATTCTGGTGCTGTGGTCTAATTGTCCGTATTGCCAAGCAACAGACTGGGTTAAAATAGAATTCTTTGTTTGTCAACTCCACATTTTCTTACTTGCGTGTGTCGAAACCGAGTGATACAATTTGTGTAATCTCCGCTGAAAATGGTTGCATTCATTACAATGGAATAATAGAGCTTCAATTCACAGACCTCGCCATATCCTCATTAAGCGTAGATAAGGAGCGATATCTCAACTTAGCATTAGCGTTCAACGGCAATTTTGATCTTGCATAATTTTGAGTTTGTCCATTTGTGTTTATTAGAAACGTAGAATAGAGAAATATTTGGTATATTGAAAACAACTTCATTGCAAAAGTAGATTTTGAAAACACAGTGTCGGAATTGTTGGATCGCTTTCACCTTCAAATTCTAAATGTCAAGATACGATCTATCATTATAGAACAGGTTTGATTTTATATTTTTACAGTGGTGATTGCAAATGAGATTCGTCTAGTAGACTGTTTTCTTCTTTATTGTGAATTCCACTGTAGTTGCTATAGTTGTTACCGTCGGGGATCGAATTGAAGCATTTAGTTCATAATGATACGCGTCGTTTGTTGAGCGTGGTAGCCGCAAATTACTTGCTGTTTTCCGTTTTTACCAACTAATATTGTGGTGTGCCATAGCTTTTAATGGGCTGCTTTTGGTGTCAATGTAAACTTGACATTCTAGTTGGCCATCTCAAGCCTGATATTTTAAGACAGAAATCAAAAGACTTGGAGATTTGATCTGACATTTAATTATTATAGCAGTGTTTGATATTGTATTTGTTCTGTGGTTACCGCAAATGAGCTTCGTAAGTTAGAACGGTTTCGTCTATTAGGAATTCTTCAGTAGTAAACATATGTTCACCTGCCGGGGAATTTGGTTTATAATGATATATTATATAACTCGTGAATAAAGTAGCCGAAAATTACGTGCAATTTTCAGTTTTTTACCATCTAGTGTTCTTGTGTCTTTGCTTCTGGTAAGCAGATATGAGTACCCGTTTAAACCTGAAGTTCTAATTAGCCAACTCCTGTCTAATGTTTTAAGGCACGGAAATTTTATATGGCATCTATTTATTATGGCAGGGTTTTCAAGTTAAATTTTAATTAAGTCAATCTTCTGTATTCTTATTTTATTTATCGACAAGATTAATGAACAAAACGTCAACCGCTCATTTAGAAATAACACATGTATGGAAGAATAAAATGAAATGATGTTAATTAGTATTATGGAAATGCTTAACATTTTTATGTCCTCTACACAATTTATATTTAGAAACGAAGTCTACCTACTAGTTAAAGTTGTTTCTGTGGGAAAACCATTATTGGTTCCAGTCTCTAATGTTTATCTGCATTATTTAGAAAAACTCTTGTTCAGATCTTCCCTCAAACCAAAATTATATTTAATATTCTTAGATGCGATCTTAATTTGGAATTATGTGGTTAAGGAGTTGGAGAATTTTATGTATATAGCTAATCAACTAGGAGATTTAGAATTTCACATTGGAAAAAGAAAAAAAAGAAGAATTATCATCTATGTACGTAAAATTTCAACGAATGGGTCACATTAAAAAAACGATATTTATAGGTAAGACTTATTGGGGTATCCTCCTGAATTACTGCTCTAATCGCCTGTTTGGGATGAAAATAGGCATTCTTAAATCCATGATAATAGCATGTCTTAAAATGGTGGATTTAAAAGGTAGGAACAAAAAACTAATGGCGCTGAAAGAAATATTCAGGATAAATGGTTATCCGGAAAAATTAACTGAGAAAATCATAAACGATACGCTATGGAGATTTAATGGAAAAATAAACCAGGCAAAACAGGTAAGGGATTCAGAAAATCAAAATGAAGATAAGCACAAAACTCTGGTTCTACCAGATTTCAGATTAAGTAACAAAATTAGGACATTAACAACGAAATACAAAATAAGAATAGTGTTAAGACAATCAGTTACTATAGACAATGATCTACCGAATCAGAAAGAAAAATAGAACCCATCAAAACAGGGTTTTATGAGATACCCTGTAAACATTCCAAAACCAGGTATATAGGTGAAACTATGTGTTTAAAAGAGTACGTAGAGGGGAACATAAGACGGTATGTAAATATGGACATAGTCATTGATCAGAATTTTCCAGGCACTCAATGGTGACAGGTCGTCAGATAAACTGGGATGGCTGTAAATGGATTGCATAATGTAACCGAAATAGAATCTCCAGGTTGATTAGGGAATCAATTGAAATAGAATCAGGAATGAACGTCATTTATGTGACATCTGTAAAAAAATCTTTAAGCTCTATATTTAATGAAGCCTTCTCGAATGGAAGGAAACGTGGATTGAAGGAATCCGAGTTAACAATATATACATCTAAGGGACCGCGATTATGAATTTGTGATACTAAACGGAAAAATTTAGGTGGAGTTAGAAAGGTGTATTTTGGCTGATATACTATAATTGTAGTTGAATGTGTGTACTGGAAAAACGTATATAGTTACTTCTGTATTGATTTATATATAAACACATATATATATATATATATATATATATATATATATATGTCCATGCCTTTTAATATTACACAGTATATTTCTAATTAGGAAGAAAAAACATTAATAACAAAGTGGATAAAGGTCATTTATTTCGTGAATACTAATCATCGCTATACAATCATACATTTATATACATTCTGGGTTTTCAATTGATTATGTTAGGGGTAAGTGAAAGCGAGTCAGATTTGTTACCACTAACATAATCAATTGAAAACCCAGAATGTATATAAATGTATGATTGTATAGCGATGATTAGTATTCACTAAACAAATGGCCTTTATCAACTTTGTTATTAATGTGTTTTTTCTTCATAATTAGATATATATATATATATATATATATATATATATATATATATATATATATATAATTATTGATGGAAGGACATGTAAATATTTAAATAAGATCTGCTCCTATTTTATAGATCTTATTTATATATGCAGATTATATATGGTGTACATATATATATATATATATATATATATATTATCGATTTATATAAGATGTGAGAGGAACTCACATCGTTGCTTATATATTAATGTAATTAAGCATATAGGATATGTATATATATTGTCTAGAGTCATATAAATGAATGATTATATATAATCATATAAGATGTGGGGTGAGCTCACATGGTTGCTTATATGTTTATTTATATATTCACAATATGTATAAAACAACAAACACCTTTCCTAAATATTCAAAAGTTTCATGAACGTAATATTCGAATCGACTGGCCACGAATTACAAAATTCAACAACAATTTACTTGTATCCAGGCAAGACCGAACACGGCCTCGACTAGACTCAATAAATATTCAATTGGATTGGTGACAAACTAAAAAGGAAAAAACAAATGCACATACGGTGACAGAAACTTGAAAACAATATGAGGGTTCAACACTAATCCGCACTTTCGCTGTTACCACGTTAAGAAAATACATAAATATATGGAATGAGGAGACCATACCACATGTTTGGACCGAGTTGACCATCATCCCTAACTTCAAAAAGGCAATCGTAATTCTTGTGATAACCATCGTGGTATAAGCTTTTCTTTAGTCTTGTTTAAGTTATTTGCTTGGATTAACTGGCGCCATCTTATCGCATTGCGCGAATCAAATAATAGAGAAGAACAAGTCGGATTCCGGTCAGGAGGAGGTTGTTTAGATAAAAATTAACCTTCATGCAAGTTCTTGAGCAGCAACATGTATATCGCCGTTGCACAATATCCGTCTTCCTAGATTTCAGGGTTACATCTGAGTTAGTTGATCGTAATATTCTTTTCGATAGTCCTTCGAAAGATAGTGTGCCACCAAATTTGTAATTATACGCACTGTCTACACAAACATTTCAATTCGCATTGAGTTCTACGACGAATTAACACAAAATTTTTACTACGAGAAGTGGTGTTCGTCAAGACTGTTCACTTTCCCTTTTTGTTGAATTTTTTAATAGATGTTACTATGAACATCACGTCAATACGTTCAGAATGTAGGTTTCAAAGTTCTTCCGTACGATAGATTAATGGATCCTGAGTATGCGGAAGATTCATACTTTTATTCAACAATTAAAATTCTGCTCAAGCCTCCTTTAATAGATTTGCAGTCGTTCGGTATGAAATTCGGACTTACTTAATATAATTTACTTTTGCAGGATCATCCGCCACACGCTCCAACTCTTTGACCACAAAGTGAATATCTGGACATAGTTGACAGGTATACATACTTTGTCAGTTCAATCAATAACTCAAGCAATATGTCTGACAGGGTTAGTATCAGAATCAGAGTAGCTTTGTCCAACCTCACCATTTATGGAGAAACCTGAATATTTTTCTCTGCCTTGAAGATCGTGTTTAGAATGTATCCACATGCGCAGTTTTATTATATTTATTTATTAATTATGATTTTGGACGCTCACAGGCATTCAAACACCCTTGTTTGAGATGCATAGCAGATGTAGTTTATTTACAAAAAAATAACCAACGCTGATACCCGTAGACCTATTTGTAGATCGGCCAACAAGTGCTCCTCATTAGAAAAACGAATAATGCTCCCTTAACTACGATAACTCTGTCACGTTTATCGTATGCCCCTAATTCGATTGCCCAGTAGAGCACTGTTCTTTCGTTAAGCACAAGATTGGCGTGAGAAACTAGGTGGGCAGATTTTGACAGGGAAAAGACAAGTATATCGTCTGCCAGGATGGGTCCACTTGGGCATCATAGCTCTTGGCTAGAACCACGCGCGATTAGGCATCGAATTAAGCTCAGTGGCGATATTGTTTTGTATTTCTAGTAGAATAATCTTCGTACCCTTCTTTTTTATTAGGCAGAATTAACTGCGAGTTTTGGGTGTGTGTATATGATATGATACTGTGAAAACACCTGGGAAGCTATATTGCTGATGCTACTTTGCCTCACTATTGTGTGTTATCTAGGTAAATATGCTCATGGTAACTAGGTCCTCTCCCGCATAAATCTAATAATTTGTGTTCATGAATTTGTATTTTTTTCATTATTTAAAAAATCTTGTTTTTTGATTTTCCTATGTTTGGATTACATTGAAACATTTGTTTATAATTAGTTTTGTATTACTGTGCATGATGATGAATTACCAAACAATATATATTTATACATACGCGATAGTCTTTTTTTGGACGCAAGGTAGGCCGTATTTTCCGATTGATAAGTAAGCGAATCCAAAAGCATTTTAGACGTAACGGCAAAGGAAAGTTTCCAGATCCAATTAAATATCACGTTTGAAATCGGGTGTATTTTCACATTTGAGCTTAGCAGGCAAATTTTACAGAAGCCCTTTCGCTTTCTCTTCTTACTTAGTTTAATTAAGAAATTGTACTTTGAATGTGTGTGGATAAATTAGAGTAATAGTGCACACAAATTGTGAGCCCATGATGTTCAAATAGAAGACAAACTAATAATTACATACCGTTATGCTACGAAAGCTCCGTAGTAATACCAGCGCGAGAAAAAATGCGTTTTACTTACACTGTTCTGGACAACGTCTTATGGAAGTAGCCTCGAGATAGAGAAGCATGCTGCGTAACTTGCTTTTATTAGAATTGAAAAGCGTTGTATTGTTCTGTCGCATTTTTGGCATGGCAAGTTACGTTCAATGATAGATGCACGCGCATTACCAATCTTGCGTAGAAAAGTTTTTTTTACCAGGTACAAATTTGGAAACCACATTTCATTACTTTTGTGCCGATTATGGCTCATGTATTGATATGCGTGTTACAACGAAAAAATAAACTTTTGCGGGAAGTGAAAATTTATAACCACTATGCTGATGATATTCTTTTTATTTGAGAAAGGCGAATGCATGCTTAAAAACTACTTGATAGATTCAGTAAAATTCATAGCAAAATTTTCTTTCAAATTAAATATCACGGGGACTACGCTAAAAAAATTCATTGATTTTCAGCTCAAGTTTGATTTGATGGCATTAGGGAGCGTGGTCCTTGTATTGGTTAAATTTCAACAGTTATTCCTTTTAATATTATCTTTTTTCTTACCGGTTAACTGGCACATTTTGTGGATAAGCACAAAAATAATTGCACAGTAAAGCCCGTTGCGAACAATTTCAGAGCTGTCAAGATATCCGACTTTATTCAAATTCAGTATTTAGGTAAAGAGGTAATGCAACATGCAAGAGAAAATTTGCATTCAGAATTGAATTCTACATATTTTGCAGTTGACATAATGTGAGATTACAATCCACCGTCAAATTTTTCCTAATAAGCATGAAAGACCAAATCTCAATGTATGCGACATCCATCGCTAACTTGAATTGAATTTGCAGCTGTGGACAATCTCATCTAGGCAGACGTAGTGGAGGATTGAATTCACACTCATTGGAGCAAATCTGGTGTGTATTCATAAGTCAATAACTAAACATGTCTTATAATACGAAATATGCGATTAAAAAGATTTATTCAAACTTTTTTGTGGCAACATGCTTTTTTAAATAAATTTTTGTTTCATTGAAGGAAATATTTTTCTTTTTTACACTAATATATTTTTTTCATTCAAGGTCAAACAGCAAAAATAGCAAAAGCAATGCATTTATCGTTTCACATTTGCCCATATTTGGCACTCCTGCCTGTTACCTTAGACATTGTCTTATCCCTACCGCAACGGTTATTGATATATATAACTTGTTAGGCAATACTAATGACGCATTGGAGCTGTTCAAATTTCTTTTACTAGACAGGCCAATGATGAGAAAACAGAACAACAAGAATGAGTGACCTAGTTTCCATTTAGTGCTCAGGTCTACCTATGTCTTTCAAGGCTATACATCAGTGAAGAATCAGCTTATAACAGTTAATAACTGTTTGTTGCGAATAGCTAATATATACGAAAGTGTGTATTAGGCGTTGCTAACCTAGTATTAAATTATTCCAAATAGGACAAGAAGCATAAGCATCAGCTTATAACAGTTAAATACTGTTTGTTGCGGATAGCTAATATATACGCAATTGTGTATTAGGCGTTGCTAACCTAGTAATAAATTAGTTCAAATAGGACAAAAAGGATAAGCCAAAATCAGAATAAAAGTAAAGTATAATCACATGTGCACATTCATTTCTTGCATTTATCTGTTTTCCGTCCATGTTGACTGGCTTATCCATCTGGTCTTATTTGAATTAATTTGTTATTAGGTGTGCAATAAGTAATACAGAATAATCATCAGAATATGTTGGCGTAATGTTGTACGGCAGTAGTAGTAGTAGGACACTCACAAGTAATAGGTGTTAGTAGGCTCATTAATTTTTTGTATTGTGCAATTTTTTACTGCGTTAGCCTCTTACTATGCCCAAATTGTTTATTCAGAATAGCATACCTGTGTTCTGCCCGGCTCTGACAGATGGTTCGCTCGGCGACATTCTTTACAACCATACATTTCGTCAGGCCTCTCAGAATGGTCATTTACGCCTCGATATAGTTGAAGATGTGCGACGTATTAACCTTCAGGCAGTCTACGCCCGAAGTACTGGCTTAATTGTTCTCGGCGGTGGTCTAATCAAGCATCATACATTCAACGCGAATTTGATGCGTAATGGAGCGGACTACTGCGTGTTGGTGAACACAGGAAGTGAGTTCGATGGCAGTGATTCAGGTGCTCGTCTAGACGAAGCTGAGAGTTGGGGTAAACTTCGTAGTTTATCTGGATCTGATCGAGGAGCCGAGTCAGTAGACCAGAAAAAGTACCAGCCAAGTCATGTCAAGATCCATGCTGATGCGTCTCTGGTGTTTCCTCTGTTGGTTGCACAGACGTTTGCTAAAATGTGCTGTTCTGTTAAAAAATAAATATTTGTGCAAAACTCGTTCCTTAGTTACGTTTCTTAAAATTTATTTGTTAATAAAACAAGAATTTATAAACCATTTTTCATTGTTGAGGACGAGATGCATGTATTAGAATTAACTAGTTTGAGGGTCTTTAAAACCAAATATTCGAACTTGAGATAAAAAATAATCCTACTACTTTTAAACAAATGCTGAACATATGAAACTTACCGTCAGTCACTATGGTGAACTGATTAACGGGGATCAAACTGTAATGCATATACAGTGAAATCAAAATTAGTTATCCAGCTATCATGCATAGTAGTCTCACGAATATGTTGTGCTGAAATGGAAATGTCGGCTGCACAATTTCTATACATTCACGAGCATCAACTTTTTGACAGCTTTCTTCACGTGTACAAAAGTCAAACAATTAAACAATCATTGATTGTGTTCGACCCTCGATGATCACCATCAGTACATGACAGAAAACTAACTGCTGAGAATCAAACCAATCCAATCAAAATTAGTTATGCAAATCTAATCCATAGTTGCCTCACATATATTGTACTGAAATGGAAATTTCGGCTGCACAATATCTATGCAGTCACGAACATTAACATTTTGCAGCTTTCGCCACATGTATATAAGTTATACAATTAAACAATCATTGCTTGTACTGACGATGGTAGCCATTTCCCTAAATGAAGTTTGTGAGCTTGATATAAAAACAAATCCAATTGTATTTAACCAATCGCACAACGTAGCAAAACTTCTGTCAGTTCAACCTACTGACCTTCCATGATCATCATTAGAACACGGGGGCAAACTGACTAACGAGGTTTTAACAACTGCTTATATGGGTCTTGCAGTCATCCTATTTGACTGGAAATGTAGGCTCCAAAATTTCTATGTGCGCGTCATAATTATGACGTAAAAATTTATTTTTGCGATTCGTATTAGGGCTTAAACACTATCCATAATCAAATGATTGAATGGAAAAAATAAAGTATTTAATACGAAAATAAGATAAATGTAGACGCTGCATTAAGATTATGGTATTTCAATTATAAAATATATGGTTGTCCATATACCAGCCGAAGACGATTATTGAAACGATTTGATGAGAATACTCTAATAAAGTCACAATTGAATGTACGGCAATTCCGAATTTAATATTAATATTTATGAAGATTTGCTCGTATTATGATAAAAACATTACTGGTGTTATATTTCTATAATCAAGGATGCGGAGAATAGAAATATGCATTCATATCAAGATTAACGGGCTTTTTGACAAGCAAGTTTACGTGGGACCTAGAGGAATTTCCTAAATGGCATGAAAGATATATATACCATACATATATCTATATATATATATATATATATATATATATATATGGCTTGAAATGAGCGGTCTTGGGCATTACAGTCAGTGCAGAAGAATGAATATTAAAGTAAAATTAGAATTAAATACAATTTGGCACATCACTGTTGTACTATTTGTGGTAATTTGTTATTATGTATGTTAGGTATTGTACTTGGATGCATAAAATTCTCAGCAAAATAGAGTATCTAGCAAAAAAGGGAGGCTAAGAGGTCGAGCTCTGATCGGTCATTATTGCAATCTAATCATTAAACCCTTTATCACTACAGAGAATAAATTTTCATTTCCATAAATATAAATAATTACGTTCCAATAAAGTGAGGCTTAGGTGTCTAGTCTCACTATCGGAGTAGAACTCCGCACCATACTTACAGTGCTAGATCGGATTCCTTTTGTTTTTTGGGAAGTCCAGTGGATAGGTTTTGATCTTTGGCAATATCTTTTCCGGCTTGCTTTAACCTTTTTTACGGGAAAAGCATTTCCATTTATGCATGTATGCATGTATGTATGTATGCATGTATGCATGCATGCATGTATGTATGTATTTATGTATGTATGTATGTATGTATGGATGGATGTTTGTATGTATGTATGTATGTATGTATGTATGTATGTATGTATGTATGTATTTATGTATCTATGTATGTATGTATGTATGTATTAATGAATACATCTATATATATGTTATATATATAAAATCTTATATATATATATATATATATATATATATATATATACTCCTATATATATATGGTGCATGCATGTGTGTGTAGGCTATAGTTATTTAAATCCAAAATCTTCATTTTAATTATATATCTGGGATACCACAAGTTCTTTTCTTATTGAACAGTTGATGTACTTGTACCATAGAGTTACCTTAAATTAAGATCCGTTTGCGTCTATGGGTTTACATCGTCAGCTTAATCTGCTTTGGCAAGACTTTATGGCCTTATATTTAGATCTACTGCATATTATATCCATCATGATTAGAAGATGCATTCCCGTACATGTGCGTCTCCTGCCTAATGGATACTCCAAAATGGATGTGCACAGAAAACTACGCCCTTGAAATACTATATATGCTGTCTCTTTATATTTGGCCAATAAGTTTAAACAAGTTAGTTCTATCTACTGTGTTAAATAATTCGGACGCTTTATGTTAAAAGTCAGCTGTACTCGTTCTTGGAGCTTTAATGTCATTCTACTTGATATAAACTACAAGATATCTAGGCGCGCAACACTAGAATAAACCGTTAAATACTGGTGATGTATCAAAGGGTTGTACGGTCTCGAAGTCAGCAGCGTGTTTTTTGTTCCAAAAAAATATGCAAAAACTCTTTTTCATAAAAATTGCAAACAACCTTTTAGCCAGTGACTACACTTTGCTAAGTAAATAAACCTAATATAAAATTTGCTTCCGAACTGGCTAACGTTTGCGTAAGAAGCAGCAAATCTATCTGATTTGTAGCGAAATTTGCATGGTGTTCTGAGAAAAATGTTATGCTCCCCAGCAGTTTAATATGACGAACATCGAACGGCGAGTCATGGATTTTGAAGTTGAACTTTCTAGGAACAAGGTTTTTGTGTTTCTTACTTCAGGTTACAATTCTCCTAGATGAGATCGACAGGTTTTATTTTATTTTGGTCGCCAGCAAGGAATTATGTGTGTAAATGCACTGTGGAAACCACCAGATTCAACTGTCTTGAGATAAGGGCACCAATTATTGTTCAGGTGCAGACCATTGTGGTTAGCCCTTTGAGTGAAGTGAATTGGCTGTAAACTGCTATCATTGATTCATTTATAACTTTTATTCTCGTCTACGAATAGCATTTTTTATTAACAGAGCAAAACTTTGGCTTCGAATTGAGAGCTTTGCAAACAATGACTATAAATTTATTTGCAGCCAATTAAATTTTTTAAAAGTATTCGTTATTGTGATATTGAGGCCCGTTTTCTGATTCTCTTCGATTGTTCACCTCCGTGTATACCAACTTTCTTAATTCAAAGCCAAACTGTATTATGCGTAGAAAGAGCAGAGGATAGTCTGTTTTTAATATTTTTAACGTTGATCTCGTACATTGCTAGACTAGTTGGTCTGCAAGACTTAAACGTGTCTGCAGATTATTCAGGCTTAAGTGTAGGGAAAAAACGATTTCGCAAAAGAGCTTCTGAAAATAAATCATCGTATCATCATTATCAAACATCCGTGAGTGTTCTCACATAAATATTAAATTTATAGTGCAGTTCGACATTATTTGCAATTGTGTATTAAGCGTTACGCACCTAGTAACAAATTACTTCAAATATGACCAGAAGGGTAAACCAAAGACAGCATGAACGGAAAGTAGAATCTCGTACACTTTCAATTCGTACTCACTGGGAACTCATCAGCAGGAGCCGGTATTACGCTCTTTACCCACTATATATTTGGTAGAGGAACGTGGGAATTCTGACGGTAAGATCGCCTTTATAGGCTTGGTATATATATTGTATATATTGAGTTTACTTTGAAGTTAGTTTCACTACTGTAGGCTTACACATTCGTCTAGGAGATTGTACTGTTCAATTTTCCCACATGTTCCACTCCAATATATAGTGGGTAAAGGGCGTAATACCGGTTCCTACTGATGAGTCGCCATGAAGCACTACAAGAATATGCAAGCGATTATACTCTCCGTTCATGCTGTCTTTGGTTTATCCTTTTAGTCATATGTGAACTAATTGTTACTAGATGAGCATCACCTAATATACAATGGCATATATATTAGGTCTCTGCCAAAAAAATATATAATTGTTAAAATAGGCATTAAGGCATAGTGCGAAGTTAAGAAGATTGATCTATTGAGGGTATACGCATGTTTATCATTAATTTCGCCGTTATCTTTTGGTGTGCTAAATTTCTGATAAAAAAGCGAATTCACCTGGATTTCTGACTTAATTATTTTAAATTTTATGCGTTTGTCCCGTAGAATTCTACATAGCTATTATCCCATAAAATTATATTCGTCGCCGCATGTGTCACATTCGAAATATGGAAATAGGAATGCTCCACTACCAAATTCGCCAGAGCTTGTAGAAGTCGAGTTAGTCAAAGCTGGCCTATAAAATGCTGACCGGGTACGCATTAAGACCCGGCCGTCCGCTTATCATGAGACCAGCTTTTATCCTCAAGTATACTTCATTCTCAATATGAAAAGGAGATTTGTAAATCGAATGAAAGATAACACTGAGAATACACGAGTTCGTTTAGCATCGCCAAAAAAGTTCTAAAATAGAAAATCTTTTATAAGAAGTTCTATCTATTGCGTTTTCTGGATTATAATTCGTGTCAAACTAAATCTACAATGCTAAAAGATTACATTGATTTGCATCACACAAATAAATGCCTTTAGCCAACTTTATTTATTATAATAAAAACAGCTGGAATTTAGCCTGTTTTATTCAAAACGCAGATCTAGTAGTTTTGATTACTCCAGTTTTGCAATTCATTCTTTTACCTATATTTATGACAAGTAATAGACTCGCTAAGTGAAATGAAAGAATAAATTTTTTTGATTATAGATTTTACTATTCAAGTGTCTAAGTTGGAATGTCGAACTATCACCTTGACCGTATTTTATTTCCTATTGACCATGCCGTCACTGACAACCAGGATTGCCAGCATTACTCGGAAAAGTTATGCACTGCTTCGTAATCAATCAGTGCAAGAACGGCAATTTTCTGGTTTATATTGAGAAACAATAGTGCATTACGGTATCAATTTATTATAAAAATGATTATAAAATACAGTATAAAAAGCTGCTTCATTTTCGCCATAATTCAACTCGACTGCAATTACTTTAACTATATATGGTTAAATTTGATAACGCAAGGTGGATTTAGTTTGATTAAATACATAGCTTACACAAAATCTAACAGTAAGTAGGAAATGCCTATGCTCAGATACGCACACTCGCACGCATACACAATTTACCTGTTTATATTCAATCAATATAACACTATAATTAAACGAACATTGGTTTCGCGGGCGGTTATACTGATAACATTTAATGAAGGCTGCGATCTTGATTTAAACACCTGACCCGTTATGTACATACATTTATCAGTATAAACTATTTATTGTATAGTGTGGAAAAGGCAGTTCAGCGAGAAGTTACTGTTTGTAACGGAGAACATATATATATATATATATATATATATATATATATATATATATATATATATATATATATATATATATATATATAGTTATGTATTAGGTGTTGCGCACCATGGTACTAACACTATGGTTTCTGAGTCGGTACATGGTACACACATGCTATTGTTCACTAAATATGAGAACTACAACTATTTCTGAACACCTGTTACTCCAGTAAATCCAAACACTCTGGCCTTGATCGATGTCGGTTATTTGTAAGCACGAAACGAATGTGCACGAGATTATACTTTTCGTTCATGCTGTCTTTGGTTTATCCTTCTTGTCATAATTGAACTAATTTTTTACTTGTGGCACAACAACAATTGCATATATATTAGTTCACCGCCACGAACGGTTTCTAACTGGTATATATTTAATTGAATGATATCATAACTACTGCGAAATGTGATAACTGATATCTATCAAAGCTAGAGTGTATGGATTTACTGGAGTAACAGGTGTTCAGAAATAGTTTTAATTCCCAATTTCGATGAAATACAGCATACATTGATATCCATTATGTTGGTACCATGTACCGACTTGGCAACCATAGTGTTAGTACCATGTACATTTTCGGTACTATGTTGATGTTGGTCACTGAAACAATAGCTATAGTGTTCGTATCATTTAGAGACTCGGTATATATATTTTATATAGAGTGAGTTAGCGTTGAGGTCGCATTGTCGAGACTATATGTTATTAGCTTCACTATTGCAGGTGTACACATTTTTCTAAGAGACTGTACCATGCCATTTTCTCACATTCCTCACCAATATATATAGTGGGTAAAAGGCATTATATTGGCTTCTACTGATGAGTCGCCAGTAAGCACGAAACGAATGTGCATGAGATTATACTTTCTGTTCATATTGTTTTTGGTTTAACCTTCTGGTCATAATTGAACTTATTTGTTTCTAGGTGTGCAAAACTTAGTTTTTTAATTCATCCAGTAGACTGGTTTCGTCCATATTGGTAACTTATCACGTACTGTCCAGAATTTGCCGCGGACAGGGATCGAACCTGGGCACGTCTTTTTTGGAATTTGGTACTCTAACCACTTAACCACCCTGCCACAAACCACACGCATTTTTCAGTTATATACTAACTAATGTTTCTTGTTTAGCCTTTCATTTCGGTAGAGCCTATATAACATCCGTTTAGCCCTAAAGTTCTAGCTAACAATTATAAATCTATCATTATGGAACAGATACCACGCTACATGAGGAAGTGGTATTGAAGTGAACATTTATATAATTAAACGAATATTGGTTGCACGGACGGTGATAAAATTGACTTTGAATCAAGGTTGCGATATTGATATAAAGAACTGACCCAATATGTACATACATTTGTCAATGTAATCTAAGTATTGTATAGTATGGATGAGGCTATTAATTCAGTAGACCGGGTTCGTCCTTATTGGGAACTCATAAAGTACTGTCCTGAAAATTGTGTGTAGTGTGTGGCAGGGTAGCTCACTAGTTAAAGCATCAGATTCCGAATCAGACGTGTCCAAATTCGAGCCCTGTCCTAGGCAAATTCCGGACAGTACGTGGTGAATTCCCAATTACAAAGAAACCGGTTTACTGGATGAATTGCCTTTTCCACACTAAACCATGCCTAGTGTATACTAAAAAATGTATGTACATAATCGGTCAGGTGTAAATATCGAGATCGCATGCTTGATTAAAATTAAAGTAATGCACAACTATATTTGTTTGTTTAACTGAGCGTTAATAATGTTGCAACTGACAGCTTCGGCTGTACGGAACTCTTGAGTTTTTTTTACTTTGAATAACCTATAATTCGGTCTAGTTTGTTGTTTAGTTTCTACAAAATCTGTTCAGCTATTATAGAACGGACACAACATTTAAAAATTTTCTACCAATAATTAAAAGAAACTCTACTCGGACGAATAATGGAAAACTCTTGTATATCTTTACAATAAAACAAATGAAAAACATAAATGTAAAAGATAAGCTCCTCGCCTTTGCAAAGTCCAGTTTCATTTAGTAATACAAACGAAATAGCTGCATATTGTGATATGTACTTCGGATTGGCCAATCACTAAAGAAGCAAATCTAAAAGCATTTTGGAATAAACATAGCTGGGAAAGAGGGAGCGTTACCAAAACAGCTGCATCCATTACTTTAATCAAGGTAGCGATTTTTATATAGGCATCTGACCCCTTATGTACATACATCTGTCAGTAAAAACTAAGTATTGTATAATGTAGGAAAGGCAATTTATCCATATATTGTTTGTAAAAGGCACACTCCAGATTGGGAAGATTTCCATGTGTTTTTATATAAACAGAAACGGAAAAGCGCTATAGAAAGCGGAAGCTGCCAAGTGCAGAGTCCTTCATCCTCAACTAAAACGTTTGTACACGAATTACATAGAAAATGGTAAAATGTGTGTTTGTGTGTGTGTGTGTGAGAGAGAGAGAGTGTGCGTGCGCGGCTGCGCATGTAAATTTTCTGATTTCAGTTCGTTATTTTTTGGTGTACATATTTAGTCCACTTATTTTGAGCAACACATTGTAATTGTCAATGCCTGTTGAACCGCCGTAAATTACTTCAACAACCTATAGCCGACCTGTCCCCCCCACAAAGTCTGACTTCTATACCGTTGGCTCCTTCCTTTCTTGCGATGGTACGATCAGCCCAATCAGACTAGAACGATTGACTCATTCCCATGATATAAAATGAGATAAACAAGCAACTGCTTTAATACTAGTATTTGTAGATTGCTAATAGAAAATAATTTTGGGCTTAATTGGCCTCACTGTACACGTATTCACAAAATAATGTATTATTTTTGCTAGCGATAGAAGTAATTTTGGCATATAAGCCGGAAGTTCACATGTAAGCGCATAGGAAATAGTCTCTACGCGACATTATCAACGCCATTCGGGGTCATTTAGTAAACGAGGAATTAATTAAAATTACACACGCGCTATTCCTATGGTCTCAAATTCCATTGGGTCAATCTAATTGACAATTTATACAGCTTAAAACGTGGACGGTTAAAAATTGTGCATGGAGTATAAACTAGATTGGTAGATTATCAACAAATTTAATTGAATGGTTTCTGGGTAATCAAAGTAACTAAGTACACAAAATGATATATATATATATATACAAATACATATAAATTACCGATATGATCAGTGAGTAATTTAAAAAAAATACAGGTATAAAAGTAGAAAGAAATTATATATGAAACTATAATGAAACAGTTTAATCTTGATAGGCCTTCAAGAATAAAGAAGATACATTTACATGATAATGATACCAATGGCAATAATACCAAAATACGTTGTTCTTTACATTTTCGGTATTTCTCAGATGAACGAGAAATAAAAAAATATAGATATTAATTGCATACTTGGAGTTTTGCATCTAGTAAAAAAATAGTTCAAATATGACCAGAAGGATAAACCAAAGACAGCATGAACGAAACGTACAATTTCGTGTACATTTATTTGGGGCTTACACACGACTCATCAGTAGGAGCCGGAATTATGCACTTTATCCACTATATATTTGGCTGTGAAACGTGGGTAAATAGGACGGTACAATCTCCTATATAAATGTTTAAACCCGCAGATATGAAGCTAAATTTGTATAAAATCTTTGAAAATGAGACTTCAAAGCCAACTTATTGTATATTAAATATATAACAAGCCTTTAAAATTTATCAACACTGTTTATTGAGTCAGTATATGATACCATATCTGGTTGCCGAAAAGGTGCATGGTACCAACAAAATGGATTTCAATGTATTCTAAAGTTCACCAAAATTGATAATTAATACTATTTATGAATATTTGTTACTCCTGAAAATCTATGCAATCTGGCCTTAATCGATATCAGTAATCGCATTTAGCAGTAATCATGACATCATTCAATTTAATGTTTAATAAAGATATGTTTTATGGCGTAGAAATATTATAAATGCTGTTGTGTATTAGATGTTGCGCACCTAGTAATAAATTGTCATTAGAACAACTAATGTCTGAAAGTATACTATTGTAATGCAAAATTCTGCTTGATTTATTGGACCATTCAGATAATTATTGTTACTGAGTACTAATATAATTGCTATCGTGTATTAGGTTTTACGCATATTGTAACAAATTAGTTCAAATATGATCAGAAGTATAAACCAAGAGGGCTTGAACGGAACGTATAATTTCGTGCATATTCTTTTCGTGCCTACTGGCGACTCATCAGTAGGAGCTGGTATTACGCCCTTTAACCACTCTATATTTTGGTGATAAATGTGTGAAAATTGGATGGTACAATCTCCTCCATGAATTTCTAAACCTGCAGTAGTGAAGCTAAATTCATATAAGGTCTTACAAATAGTGACTTCAAAGCCAACTCACTATACATAGTATATAAGCCAAGCCTGTAAAGGGTATCAAAACTATGAATATTATGTCAGTACCTGATATCAACACTATGGTTGTCGTAAAGGTACATGATACCATCAGTATGGTTGCCGAGTCGGTACCTGTTACCAACAAAATGAATTTCAATGTGTGTTAAAGTTCACCAAACTTGAGAATTACATCTAATTATGAACACCTGTTACTTCAGCAAATTCAAATACTCTGGCCTTGATCGATGTCAGCTATCACATTTCGCGGTAAACAGGACATTATTTAATTAAATGTATAACATAAATACACTTTATAGTGGAAAACTTATTTGTTTGTGCACCTATTAACAAATTACTTCAAATATGACCAGAAGGATAAAACCGGAGACAACATGAATGGAAAGTGCAATCTCGTATACATTCGTTTCATGCTTACTGGCGTCTTATCAGTAGGAGCGATATTATGCCATTTACCCACAACATATTTGGTTGGGGTATAAGGGAAAATTGACGGTTCAATCTCCGATAAAATCTTGGTGTATATATTATATATAGTGAGTTGGCTTTGAAGTTGCATTGTCGAAGACTTTATATGAAGTTAGCTTCACTACTGCAGGTTTACACATTCGGATAAGAGATTTTACCATCCAAATTTCATATATTTGTCATCTAAATATATAGTGGTTAAAGGGCGTAATTCCGGATACTACTGATGAATCGCCAGTATGCACGAAACAAACTTGCACAAGATTATACGTTTCGTTTGGGCATTTTGGATTTTATTCTTCTTGTCCTATTTTAACTAATTTGCAACTAGTTGCGCAATTGTACATATATTAGTTCTCCGACACAAACAGTATCTACGTAAAACATTTAATTATATGCTGACAGGGTTACAGCGCAATTTGATAAATGATATCAATCAATACCAGAGTATGCATTTTATGGAGTAACATGTGTTCAGAAACAGATGTAATTCTCAATTTCTTTGATCTTTGATTATAGATAAGTTCTTCGCCGCAAAACTTATATAACTATAATATAGAAATTACTTGCTTCATTAGTATTTATTAAACCTGGAATGAAGAGTGAACTGGAGAAGGCAGACGCCAATGAATATCGCAATGCCTTCAAGTGACAAAGCAACTGGAATTTAGTCTGTGTTAGTCATTGCGCAGATCTGGTAATAATATGTATTATCGTTATTTAGAAAATATAGTAGCAAAGATAGTCGACGACATTTTGCGTACCCGTCACAGATTTTGATTGCTCAGGAAAATACGGAAAATTGTTGTTTATTGCGAAAAACCCATAATAAAAACATTATTTAGCTCACAGACACATTTAAACAACCGATAATTGGTTTCAATCACCCACTAACTCATTAACAAGTGTTCACTTGAAATTCTCACCTTAAAACACACAAAATTTATAAACCCATTAACAGTTTAGGAACAAGCGATTAGATACTGAGACCTCGATATATCTACCAAAATTGTAATATATCTTCAAAATTAAATATATTTATGAAAAATATAATGTATACACATATTGAACAGTTTGTTCATCAGTGCATTATCTATTTAGCATGCAAATGCAAGCAAATCTGTTATAAAATTGAAACATCAAAAGATCAGTACAGACGTAGCTTTCAACTATTTCCGCACTCTATGTACTACGAAAAAGTTCTGGCGAAAAGAAAGTGAATTTAAAATTTTTAAAGATTTCGTTTATGACAAATTTATACTCTAGTACAACATTTATTTAATTATCTAAATTAGAAATTCACAAAACTGGTGATATTTCTGATTGCAGTCTTTCAATTTTGTACGATCTATTATAAAGTAAAGGTGGTGCTTATTAGAAAACGGAAAAATTGGTCTAAATATCAGTGGGAAGTACCTGCCTTTACTACCAACTACGCCGGCGAATCGACCAGAACTGGTGCCATTTCTAAGATCAGTTTAACGAGTGTACGGCGGCGCTTAGCCCTGCGAAGAGCTAATTCTACATGAAATTTTATCAACATAAAATTAAAACGGTTCTGACCGGACCGATTTGGCAAGCTGACAGATAGGCATTTTGCAGTAATATTTTGCTATTTACACAGACACTTGTTGGGTCATAAGTTTAACTTACAACGCTTCTGTGATTGACAAACTATTTTTGGTCCGACACCGTGTTTTATTTACCAATCGTAATTGAAGTGACGTCCTGACGCTTCATTCTTTCTCTGATATTAGAGATCTCATCTAACACGTCCTTCTCTTGCTCTAGCATGATATTGATGACCTCAAATAACGCCCCGGTTAGAGGGAATTGCCGTAGGACGTCACTAAGAAGACCAGTAAGGAAAAGTCGAGAGCAGTTACTAAGGGTGGCCCTTAACTGGGCCAGGAAATCATTCACCGGCAAATGCCGTGAGAGTTTATGAGTGTTTGCAGCGTGTGGGTGTCTAGATGTCCCTCTAAACACTTGCTTAGTTTTCCTGTTCGTTGGCTGGTGATCCTCTAAATAGATGCACCTGTATAACCGGGATGTTTTAGTTGCTGTTTGAAGTCTTAGACTTTACTTGTTGTGGATCTCCGGCAACACCGCGGTGGTTTGCACACGTAAAAATCCGATTCACAGATGATCGATTACGTATGAATTCAGGCGCAGCAACAAGAAGATTGACGTGTCTGAAGACTAGCCGCAAAGTGATAGCTTGGTAAACGCAAGTTGAGTAGTTGGCGTAGATAGTCAGTGAAGCAGAGAAGTTGACAACAGTCATACGTAGAGAGCAGAGCAGAATATGTGTTGCGTGGTAATTGCGAAACCGCTCGCAATTGGTCAACGGTAGTTTTGCTCGTTCTCATTGGTCCAGCATATTAATTATTTTATTTAATTTTGACAATAAATTCCTGTTATAACAAAATCAGGTTATATATATTTGGTGTCATGTTGCTTTGATTAACATGGAGGCCAATCTTAAATTTGAGGACGCTGATAATTTAGTTCAAGAGAAAACTAACTTATCAGACTCCCATGAGCACACTAAAACTGGATCGGACTTGGCATGTATGGGACTCTCATCAGCTAATAGGACTGGAGCCTCCATAATCTGAGCCTTTACATCACTTTCCTGTCTGAACAGAAGAAAACGTAACAGCAAACAAAATCCTCTTGGTGGTGCTTGATTAAAACTGTATGGCAGATTTCGAACCCAATTAAGAAATTGGTTACTATTCTTTAAATCAAGTTTGCGAGCTTGAAATAAACACAAATCCCATTGTATTTAACCAGTCGTTGAACGGCATAACAAAACTACCGCCCGGTCGCACGCACTGATGCGTTTCATCCTTGCATGATCATCAACAGAATACGACGCCAAACTGACTATCGATGATCAAACTGCATTACATATATATGGAAAGAAAAATTAGATATACGGCTATTACCTCTAGTAGTCTCGAATATATTGTACTTGACTCGAAATGTCAATGATTTCTAATAGAAGTCCATTCCAATTATTTGCAACTTCGCCAAATACGTACATATATATATATATATATATATATATATATATATATATATTATCCGTTATGATGAATTGAAATCTTGGATTACAAGTTGTGGATAATGGCTATATAATTGCTCTTCTTGTCATAATGCTGATGATTCGTACATCCGCATATTTGAGTGACAAAATAGATTAGAATCGTTAGAATGGATCTTTTCATGAGTATTACTGTCGTTTTTTTTGATGCGCTAACTGAATCATTGAAACTCGAAACTGAGCCTGATTTATCTTTTCGTACATTGAGCATTATCGATTTTGCCAAATGCATTTGATTTGCGGGGACCTATGCCATACGAGTACATGTATTGAGTGTTTGACTTGGTAACAAATTATTCAATTTGACGGAAGGATAACAAGACAGCGCGGACGGAGAAGTATAATCATGCATATGATTCGTGCTTACTAGCGACTCATCAGAAGGAGCCGGTATTACGCGCTTTAACCACAATATATTTGGGTGAGGTATGTGTGGTGAGTCGCCAGTAAGCACGAAACGAATTTGCATGAGAAAATACTTTCCGTTCATGTTGTCTTTGGTTTATCCTTCTCGTCACAACTGAACTAATTTATTACTAGGCTCGCAACACCTAATACTTACATGCGTATATATTAGTTCTCCGCAACAAACAGTATTTAACTGTTATATATTGAATTCATTGATGTCATGCTTACCGCGAAATGTGATAACTGATATCGATCAAGGCCAGAGTGTATGAATTTACTGGAGTAATGGGTGTTCATAAATAGTTGTAATTCTCAATTTCGGTGAACTATAGCATACATTGATATGCATCACGTTGGTATCATGTAACGACTCGGAATCCATAGTGTTAGTACCATGTACCTTTTCGGTACTATAATGTCGATATCGGTTACTAACACAATAGCCATAGTGTTATTATCGTTTACAGTCGCGGTACATATATTATATAGAGTGATTTGGCGTTGAAGTCGCATTGTCGAGACTTTATATAATGTTAGCTTCACTACTGCAGGTTTACACATTCGTCTAGGAGATTGTACCGTTCTATTATCCCACATCCATCACCCAAATATATAGTGGTTAAAGGGCGTAATACCGGCTCCTACTAATGAGTCGCCAGGAAGTGCGAACCGAATCTGCATGAGATTCTACTTTCCATTCATTCTGCCTTTGTTTTATCCTTCTGGTCACAACTGAACTAATTTGTTACTAGGTTCGCAACACCTAATCCATGCTTATCATTGCACTTGTTCAAAAAAAGGTTACAATCAATAAATTCCACCAATCGAAATGTCTGTGAGAGGAATAGCTCTGAGTTGCATCTATTTAAAATGATATCTACACATTAACCTGTTTCTTGTTGGTACGTTTGCACTTGTATCCTGATGATGCCTTTTGCGATGTGCGTGAATGACGATAGTTATGATAATGTTTCGGGTCTAGATCAAATAGGTTTGGTGCTTTATTCTATATCAACGAACTTACAGGTGGATTTGCTATAAAAGCACCTTTTAATAGCGTGGATATTTCAATTACTTTTATCAGCAAGCTTCCGCAAGTTTTTTCGGAACTTAGTCTCTGTTTCTAGCAGTACCTACCTTTATGTAATAAATCTTATGCAACCTTAGATGAAGAAGATGAAGCAACTTAACATATTTGAAGTGATATATTGTTTTCTCTCAAAAGGATTCTATCGGAAAACCTATAATGACTTGACCATGAGTCCAGCAACTGCATAGCGTTCAAAAGAACTATTTTAAATAGAAATATTTCACCTTACGTTTTTGCTGCCACTTATTATTATTAAATTCCAATATCCATTAGTACACCACGCTAACTGATTAGCTTGTTAATTGCTAACTGTAGTTAGCTGCAAAATCTACCAGCGAACATAGATTTTTGTACTGAATTATCTTTTGTGGATCCTCTGCCATTATTCTTACACATAACCTCGGACTACATGTGCTTATTCAACGATTTTAGACATTGTTGAACAGGAAATCTGGGGATTGTGCTTGACTTAATGAATTGTTACCAACAACCGCGCAATCAATTATTGTTAAATTGTATTGCCTATATATGTATATGCGACGAAAGCTGCAAACAGTTAATGTTCGTGACTGCATAGAAATTGTGCAGCCGACATTTCCAGTCAAGTTCAATTTATGCGAGACGGCTAGAGGTGAGAGCCGCATATCTAAATTTGATTTCCATATATATTCAATGCGGTTTGATCCTCGATAGTCAGTTTGCCGTCGTACTCTGATGATGACCATGGAAGGTCGAAACGCGCCAGTGCGTTGCGGCTGGCGGTAGTTTTGTTATCTTGTTCGACGACTGGTTAAATACAATGGGATTGGTGTTTACTTCAAGCTCGCAAACTTGATTTAAAGAATTGTTACCACCACCCGCGCAATCAATTATTGTTAAATCTTGGGATTGATTTTCGCGACTTGCCAACGTTTAGACATTCTGAGCTCTCGCGGAATTTATTGCTTGATATCCACAGACAGGCTCGACTAGCTGGCTGGTTTAGGCGCATTCAAATTAATGTATGCGTAAGGTAAATTGAGTAAGGTTGAACTTTTAAATTTTGTGAGCCATTACGTGACAAATATGTATGTATTTCAGCAAAAGGCAGAAACGCTCGAAAGATTAGCCATTCTTATGCAGAACAAGATGAAGGTATCAAAAGCTACAACCAATTTAACACAGAAATGTGTAATTAAAAGAGAAATGAGTGCAGACAAAATGCCATAATTAAACGGATACAATCCAGTACATAACTACGTTTAAATTTTCACACAGATGAATCAGTACATAAAATTGTCGTTAGTGCTATGTAATATATGGAGAGATTAAATCTTGGTTTTAGTAGCCAAATTAAGGCAGAAAATTTTGTTCACACATTACATGTGAAGCATCTAACGATAAACGTTAGATAACGACAAACAGTACATTACATTGAGTGTTACATGTTTTAAAAATGTTACTTATTCTTAACTATTTTATGACTGTATTTTTGGTTTCAACTCGATGGCTGAATAATTTGCAGCGAGACAATGTCCCACGATTTATAACACGTCCTATTTTTGTACGGTTAAGAGGCATTTGCTTAATGAGCATGCAAGTGGTGCCGTGTAAACTGTCGTTGTTGGATTGATCATAATAATGTTGATCTTTGCTAGCAATCTGCTGATAATGCCGCGTAGTTGTACGTATGCTTGTTTATACTAACGCAGACATCACATGACAATTAAATGATGTTAGCCGTGACCTGCTTTTATGTCATGTTACTTGTTTTTCTATTGTGTGCATTCCATTTCCCGCAATCTGTATGTATGTGCTGGTTCTCGATCATGCAGGCTAATTGGGTATAAGCCATTACGAATTCGTATGTATTTAACTGAATTGCAATCGACTTAAGGACCAATAATTACAAAATCTTACTTAATGTAAATCGAATATCCGTTTACTGTTGTGACTTGTATTGTAATCAAGATTGCTTAAAAATAAGTTCCAAATATAACAATATGTTTAGAAGCCCTTTAATTATGTTATTTACTTTTGCTGCAATATGTGTTATTGGCGGAGTACTCTCGGAAATTGGTAAGTCCTTATTCAGAAATAAAATATTGCGAAGTTTTTTCCCTTCTCTTGCTATCATTAAATACAGAAAATGTACTTTTCAATTAATTTGTACTTTAAAATATAAAGCATATGTTAAGCTTTAATAATAGGAAAATTTAATTGTCTGAGACGAAACCATGCCTTGGATTAAAGGAAAGATTTAGATTTTAATATATAACAGTTAAATACTTTGTGTTGCGGAGAACTAACTTATATGCAAGTATGTATTAGGTGTTGCGAACCTAGTAACAAATTAGTTCAGTTGTGACCAGAAGGATAAACCAAAGGCAGCATGAACGGAAAGTATAATCTCATGCACATTCGTTTCGTGCTTACTGGCGACTCATCAGTAGGAGCCGGTATTACGCCCTTTAACCACTATATATTTGGTAGAAGAATGTGGAATAATAGGACGGTACAATCTCCTAGACGAATGTGTAAACCTGTAATAGTGAAGCTAACATAATCTAAAGTCAACGACAATGCGACTTCAATGCTAACTCACACTATATAATATATATACCGAGTCTGTAAAGGATACTAACACTATGGCTATTGTGTTAGTAACCGATACCACTTTTTTGAACTCGATGAGTACCTGGATACTAACACTATGGTTTCCGAGTCGGTACATGATACCAACCTGATGGATATCAATTTATGCTAAAGTTCACCCAAATTGAGAATTACAACAATTTCCGAACACCTGTTACTCCAGTTAAACCATACACTCTGGCCTTCATCGATATCAGTTATCACATTTCGCGGTAAGCATGACATCATTCAATTCAATATATTACAGTTAAATACTGTTTGTTGCGAAGAACTAATATATATGCAAGTATGTATTAGGTTTTGCGAACCTAGTAACAAATTAGTTCAGTTGTGACCAGATGGATAAAACAAAGGCAGCATGAACGGAAGGTATAATCTCATGCACATTCGTTTCGTGCTTACTGGCGACTCATCAGTACATACTTGCATATATATTAGTTCTTCGCAACAAACAGTATTTAACTGTAATATATTGAATTGAGTGATGTCATGCTTACCGCGAAATGTGATAACTGATATCGATGAAGGCCAGAGTGTATGGTTTAACTGGAGTAACAGGTGTTCGGAAATTGTTGCAATTCTCAATTTGGGTGAACTTTAGCATAAATTTATATCAATCAGGTTGGTATCATGTACCGACTCGGAAACCATAGTGTTAGTATCCGGTACTCATCGATTTCAAAAAAGGTATCAGTTACTAACACAATGGCCATAGTGTTAATATCCTTTACAGACTCCGTATATATATTATATAGTGTGAGTTAGCATTGAAGTCGTATTGTCGTTGACTGCAGATTATGTTAGCTTCACTATTACAGGTTTACACATTCGTCATATAGTGTGAGTTAGCATTGAAGTCGTATTGTCGTTGACTTCAGATTATGTTAACTTCACTATTACAGGTTTACACATTCGTCTAGGAGATTGTACCGTCCTATTATTCCACATTCTTCTACCAAATATATAGTGGTTAAAGGGCGTAATACCGGCTCCTACTGATGAGTCGCACGTAAGCACGAAACGAATGTGCATGAGATTATACTTTCCGTTCATGCTGCCTTTGGTTTATCCTTCTAGTCACAACTGAACTAATTTGTTACTAGGTTCGCAAAACCTAATACATACTTGCATATATATTAGCTCTTCGCAACAAACAGTATTTAACACGGTATTTGTAAAAGTGGTATTTAGTTAAATATTTATACCATTTAACATTCCTTGTGTGTGTGTGTGTGTGTGTGTGTTGACAGCAACTATTTCCGTCAACGTTGCGTGCATGGAATGAGCACAAATCCCATTATATACATATATGTCACTATCAAATGAGCAACATAACAAGTAGCACGGTTAATTCGTCCAACAAACCAGCTTCCTCCTTATTTGGAACTCTATAAGTACTGTTCAGAATTTCGCCACGGTTTTAGAGCTCGAAATGGGCCACATTCACTTCGGATTCTTTTACTCTATCCATTGTGCCATCCTGCCGCACATCGCACAAAATCTTAAGCAATTTTTTTTGGATTGCTTCAGACGGAGCCTATGTATCATCTCTTTAGACTTAAAAATCCAAGAAGCCAACAAAATTCGTCATGATTGAACAGACAGAATGCTACTTATGAACGCGGTAATGAATGGAACATTTTTAACACTAAATAACTTTAGAATGTGCAATCCTATTATATATACATTTGTCAGTATACAATAAGCGTAGTGCGAAGTACAGTGGTTTCCTCCTTATTGGGACATTTTCAAATACCGTTTAGAGTTTTACCGCTGACGGAGTACATTTGGTTCGGTGTTAATCAACCTGTCAAATGCGCTATGAAGGCGCACTTTGCAAACAGTTTTCATTTGGGTTCTGGCGAAGTCTTTTAAAAAACTTCCTTTCAGGCACAGCCTATGCAGCAAACATTTAGGCATAAATATCCAACTAACCATCCTCAAACAAAGTATGAGTGCAAGTAGGTATTAGGTGTTGCGAACCTAGTAACAAATTAGTTCAGTTTTATAGATTTACTGGAGTAACAGATGTTCAGAAATAGTTGTAATTCTCAATTTCGGTGAACTATAACATGCATTGATATCCATAATGTTGGTACCATATACCGACTCGGAAGCCATAGTGTTAGTAGCATGTACCTTTTCGGTAAAATACTGTTGACATCGGTTACTGACATAATAGCCATTGTGTTATTATTCTTTACAGACTCGGTATATATATTATATAGTGTGAGTAAGCGTTGAAGTCGCATTTTCGAAGACTTTATATGATGTAAGCTTCACAACTATAGGTTTACACATTCGTCTAGGAGATTGTATCGTCCTATTATCTCACATTCTCCACCCAAATGTATAGTGGTTAAAGGACGTAACACCGGCTCCTACTGATGAGTCGCCAGTAAGCACGAAACGAATGTGCATCAGATTATACTTTCCGTTCATGCTGCCTTTGGTTTATCCTTCTGGTCACAACTAAACTAATTTGTTACTAGGTTCGCAACACCTAATACATTTTTGCATATATATTAGTTATTCGCAACAAACAGTATGTAAAGGTATGAGAACATTGAATTGAAGATTTATTCATTTTAATAAACATTGATTGCGCGAATGGGTTATAATTACTATGCAAGTCAAGTTTTCATGTTTGTAAGAAATATTAATCATACAACAAATACATTAGTGTGTATAAACCAAGCGTTGTATAAGATGCCAATGGTGATTCATCCGGAAGTTTGTCTTTGTCGTTATTGGGAACTCCTCAAGTACATTCCATAGTATTGCCACGTATGTTAGGCAGGGCATTTATCTCTATATACATATACATATATATATATATATATATATATATAGTTTAATTCTGCTAGTCAGTTTAATGCTAGCCAATGAACATGGTAGATCAGAAACGCGTCAGTGGGGTACGACCTTTTATGTTGTTCAACAGCTAGTTTAGTATTAGGACTGTTATATATATATAAATATATATATATATATATATATATATTTATAATTAGGAATAAAGAACACATTAATAACAAAGTGGATAAAGGCCATTTATTTCGTGAATACTAATCATCTCTTATACAATCATACATATTTATACATTTTGGGTTTTCAATCGATTATGCTAGTGGTAACACATCTGACTCGTTTTTACTTCTGTTTCTTGTTTTGGCTAGTTGGTGAGTGTGTATGCGTTTATGTTTATGTGTATTCGTGTTTGCATGTAAAGGACATTCTCGCAGTATTATACAGTGATGTCTGAGATCTGGTCATTACTGTTTTGATGGCTTGAGAATTAACCATAGGTGCGCATTGTTCACTGCTACATTTACAAGTGCTATTTTTCCCAGTGTAGTTGATCGTTTCACCTTGTTGCGCAAATTTATCATTTCCACATGGTAACAGCGCCAGTGTGGATTGCAGTGTTAAACGCTCATATTGTTTGGAAACTTCTGTCACCGTATGCGCCTCTGTTATTTCCTCTTCAGTTTGTTGCCAATCCGATTGTATGTTTGTTGATTCTAGTCGAGGGCCTGCTTGTTCTTGACTGTTATACGCCTCTGCTATATGCGCCTCTGAAATAACAGAGGCGCATACGGTGACAGATGTTTCCAAACAATATGAACGTTTAACACTGCAATCCACACTTGCGCTGTTACCATGTGGAAATGATACATTTGCGCAACAAGGTGAAACGATCAACTACACTGGGAAAAATAGCACTTGTATATGTAACAGTGAACAATGCGCACAAATGATTAATTCTAAAGCCATCAAAACAATAATGACCAGATCTCAGATATCACTTTGCAATACTGCGAGAATGACCTTTACATGCAAACATGCATACACACAAACACAAACGCATACACACTCACCAACTAGCCAAAACAAGAAACAGAAGTAAAAACGAGTCAGATTTGTTACCACCAGTATAATCAATTGGAAACCCAAAATGTATAAATATGTATGATTGTATAAGAGATGATTAGTATTCACGAAATAAATGGCCTTTATCCACTTTGTTATCAATGTGTTCTTTATTCCTAATTATAAATATACTGTGTTAAATTGAAAAGGCATGGATATATATATATATATATATATATATATTTATATCTATATTTATATATATATATATATATATGCGAGTGTGTGTGAGTGTGTGTGCGTGTGTGGAGTAGGCTGAAAACAACTAATGTTCGTGACTGCATAGAAATTGTGCAGCTGACATTTCCAGTCACGTACAATGTATGCGAGACTGCCTAATTTTGCTTTCCATATATATGCAATGCGGTTTGATCCTTGCTAGTCAGTTTGCCGGCGTTCTCCGACGATGATCATGGTAGGTCGAAACGCGCAAGTGCGGTGCGACTGGCAGTAGTTTTGTTATGTTGTTCGACGACTGGTTAAATACAATGGGATTGGTGTTTACTTCAAGCTCACAAACTTGATTTTAAAAATTTCTACCGCCATCAACACAATCATTCATTGTTTATTTGTAAAACTAAAGTATGATTATTTAGTTTTGCAAAATTGGAAAAGGTTGGTCATATGTAAGGCTACATTTAGAAGTACCAAAATTGCAAATATCCCTTCAGCATACACACATGAATTACTGTTTTAAGTCATTTAAAACTGATTTTTCACGATAATGCATAAAAAAATCCAAAAAGAATTCAATATGAAGTAAAAGCAGTTATGCAGTCAACTGTTATTGAATTGGAAATAAACACTTCTGTTTCTCTGCTATGTAGAATTTTGAGATGGTATGTAGATAAATTAAATTTTGGATGTTTTCTTGTTCAATTCGACGAAAAAACAAAATAATAAAAAGTCAATGCCCATATTTCTGCCGAAGCAACTTAATGAAAATGATTTTTTTAAATAACAGTATTAATAACAACAATATTAATAATAATAATAATAATAATAATAATAATAATAATAATAATAATAATAATGTTGATAATGATGATGCTGATGATGATGCTTATGATAATAATAATAATAATAGTAATAATAATAATAATAATAATAATAATAATAATAATAATTATAATAATAATAATAATAATAATAATAATAATAATAATAACATAATAATAATAATAATAATAATAATAATAATAATAATAATAATAATAATAATAATAATGTTGATAATAATAATAATAATAATAATAATAATAATAATAATAATAATAATAATAATAATATGTATAATAATAATAATAATAATAATAATAATACATGATACTCGACCTGTATGTAATGAAAAAATTAAATTTTTCATATACAAGAACTGTTTATTTTTCGTTTTGTTCAAAATTATCTACATCTGAACATCTTTTTGAATGGCAAATCAGTCAGAAATATTAAAAGTGTAGAGAGTGTGCAATAAAGGACGCCAATCATCTGCATGCATCACCTGCAGTTCAGACACAATGCCTGAACTTGTTTTTTTGCTAGCATAAATCAGGCCGATGTTTGTTTATCCACAAAGCAATTCATGCCGCTAAATCATTTCTGATATTGCATTTAATTATTATCTTAAAGGCTACGTCTGAAAAACTTATGTGCGAGATTTCAATAACATTTTGCATAAATGCAGACGTGCGTTAACCATTTGGCTTCAATCAGGTGTTTAAGTTATAAATGGGTTGTTTTGGTGGCCTAATATTTATGTAATTATGTATTAGGTTTTGCGAACCTAGTAACAAATTAGTTCATACACTCTCGAATTGTAATATTCTATTATTCTGGTAATTTATCGTCTGATACTGTTTTTGGCGGAGAACTAATATATATGCAATATTTTATAAGCTGTTGCATACCTAGTAACAAATTAGTTCAAATATGACCTGCATGATAAATCAAAGACAGCATGAACGGATAGCATAATCTTGTGCATACTCGTTTCGTGCTTACTGGCGACTCATCAGTAAGAGCCGCTTTTACGCCTTTTACCCAGTATATATTTAGGTTAGGAATGCGGGAAATTAGGAGGGCACCATCTCCAATACGCCTGTGTGAATGCTAGCAGTAGTGGGGCGAACTTCATGTAATGTCTTCAGAAATGCGAATTCAAGGCCAACTCACTATATTAAATATATATGCCGAGCATGCAATGGATACCAACAATATGGCTATCGTCACAGTACTCGATAGCAACTTTATGGTTACCGAAAATTTACATTGTATTAACACTATATTTGCAGAGTCTGTACATGGTGCCAACATGATGGATTTCAATGGATGCTTAGCTTCACTAAGATCGGGAATTACAAACTATTCTTTGTTGGTGCCATGTACCGAATCAGCAACCATAGTAATAGTATCATGTACTTTTTCGGTACCACTATGTTGGTACCAGGTGCTGACATAATAACTATAGTGTTGGTACCCTTTACAGACTCCGTATATATATATATATATATATATATATATATATATATATATATATATACAAGTTTTGAATATAATGTTATGTATTGTTCGTGTGTATATGTTTATGGACGTGTGTGTGTATGCTTCTTAATTCCTGATTGTGCTTAATCAAATTTTATCCCCTTCGTCTTCCAAAATGGACTGTATAATGTACCAGATAATACGGTCCAGTTGAAATTTGGCGAGAAGGAAATTGCCTTTCCTTACCTGTGCTGTATATACCTGCTTTATAATAAATTTATGCTTCATAACATGACTTATTTCTCAATTGGAATAAAAATACATCATATTCATATGAATAACAGAATAGCGCAATTTTAATACATTATATTAATATGAATAACAGAATAGTGAAATATTAATATCGTAATATTACAGTAATGACCAGAGAATTGAATATATACTTATTAAAGAAGAGATCAAAAAGTATAAATTAATGAATGTAGAAAAAAGCCTAACCTATTTAACAACTATTCGTTTCATCAAGAGAGTGTCAAAACAACTAAAATGTCCCATAATGCCTCGTCATCAAATTTCTTCTTATAAGAAAATAAGTATCAATTTTGTAGGCGAACTGTCAGGTAGGCGACTGAATTTGCAAGACAAATTAGTTTTTAATGAATATAGCTTCGTAAACGCAAAATCTTTTCCACTAGATACAGAACAGTCTTTCGTATCTAGTAAAATCGTTTTTGCGACTTGCATTGAGAAAATTGCTAAGCGTAAATTCGTGTGGAATAAGAAGTTTGATGCACATAGCCGTCTAGGCAGAAGCGGATGCGAGTTAAAATACCTCAAAAGATTTAATACAATTTTTTATTGATTTTTTGCACAATTGTCTCATTGCTTGTCATTGAAATGGTTCAATCGGATCTGAATATATTTTGAAAGCCGTTTCCTTAACACCATAAAGCAATTTGACCCTGTCTGTTTACTGTCGATGATTTCGTTTTGTTCACAATGAACTTATAAAATCTCATAGAAAGCAGATAAAGTTGCTTGGATGAATAAATTGTGTTTTTTCAATCGCTAGTTTTCAAGCGAATATCAAAAATCTGTGAGTTGAGTTCATCCATAAATGCTAAATCTAACGAAATGGGACCACCAAAATAAAACAACGATTTTGATAACTTACAAAATAGGACAAGATTAAAATTTAATCAAATAGCAAATACTCTTTCATTTTCTCATTAATATCATAAATTTGCAGCTAAACTATAATCTTCGTTTGCTTTAAAAGTGCTGGAATACATAAATAGGGAATTGCGCAATAAGTAGCTTAACCACCATAACGTAATCGGTTGCAATTTTATCACTCAATACATTTACAGATAAAAGGTTTTCGCTTGAAAATGTATGGCTTCTTCCATTATTCCAAGCAATTTTAACAGAACAATGCACTTTGTAATTAATTAACACAGTTCACGTGCTGTAACTTATTTATCTATTCCCTGATAGAAATAATTATTTATTATCTAAAACGTTTAAGCGTTGTAGTCTGTCACGAGATAACTGAGCGAATATAATAACGAGATGAATAGTCTCTTGCAAAATAACTTAAATGTCAAAGATTTTTTAAAGCTTTAATGCCTTAACATCAACGTAAACCTGATTTAATCGTTGTTGGGTGACCTATTATTAATAGCCGATAATAACAAACACACA